>JBBPMW010000916.1:0-11572 GCA_038090535.1 Tylopilus alboater | reverse complement strand
CACTGGGGTGTCGTAGGCGGACCTGCGGCAAGTGTCGTGAGCAGCACAGCGGTGATCGGACGCATGTCTGTTGCCCAGATGCTGGCGCCACCCAAGTCCTCGAGCTCAGCCGTACCTCTGGCTGGGCCCGCTGCCCAGGCTGTTCACATATGATCGAGCTTCACCTCGGTTGCTTCCACACAACCTGCCGATGCGGAACCGAATTCTGTTACCTCTGTCGCGCGCTGTGGAAGACGTGTGACTGTCCGCAGTGGGACGAGGACCGTTTGGTGGTTGATGGGGATGAGAGTGATGATGAGTAGCTTGGGCTGGGGTGAACGATACGACGCTCCGGCGCAACTATACCATCGTGCGCCAGGAGATAATGCGGTCGCAGATAGTCCCGCATCTACCTACTGCAAGACGTACTAGTACTGTACGTTTGTTCCGTGTCCGTATTCGATCTAGGACTGTAATTAGGCATCAGAGTTACTGTGACCGCCTCATCGTTCAGAATCCAGATGGATCACTGGCGCTCCAGCGCCCACACGATTGTCTAGGGCCGGCCGAAACGCCAGTGCTGCGCGCCAACTGCAATTGCGCCGCAACCAACCTGGATTTTGTCTGCAGGCACATTGATTGAGGAAAGGCGGCAACCTCCCGTACATCAGCACCGATACTGTCCCCTGGACGAGCGGGCTTGCAGAACTTGCTATCGGTCATGGAAATGGGTGCAATGACGCACTGGCATGTCCCTCAGGATGGACTCATGGGGATGGTCGTGTACTGGCGGACAAGCTGTGGAGTCCGGTATGTGTGAAGGGACCAGCAGAGTACTTAAACTGTTGGGAACCAGTAGAAATGTCAATCATAAGTATGCAATATGAACCACTGGCAGGTCTGTCAAACGTGATGCTCTGTTATACATACAAACGTCCGCGGATCAAATTTAATATTTACAGCACCTTGCACGTAATCCTAAAGCTTCGCTCTCGCCTGCACATGTGACTCTCTCACTCTGGCGCTGCTACTAACACCTCCCGTGGGTGAACTTATTCTCTGTTGTCGTTCCGCCCAGGCCAGGAGTTCGTTGGTAAACGAATCGATTTCCTCTTCCGTGTTTCCTGCATGAATACAAACGCGGATTCTAGGACTCTTCGCGACAGGATGGCTCAATGCGGAGACCCCGTATCCCCTCTTCAGCAGGTAGCCCTCCAGACTTTTAGCGCAAGGTGTGAACACTGGAATGATCGGGGAGCACACGTCGCGCGCAGAGATCGCGGACGTGGAATCAGGTTTGTCCACCGCGAGTATTGTCTCCGGGACGTTCTTGAGCGAAATAGAGAGCTTCTCGCGTGCGTAACGACATGTGCGGTTTAATCTTTGCCGAAGCTTTTCAATTCATCGACGATTGGAATGGAAGCACGGGACTCGGAATCAGCGAGTGTGTATAATGGGATTAATGTAATTCATGCTATACCTCTTGCCCACGTGCGCTCGATACGACACTGAAGCATGCTTCGAGTGCGTAAATGTCGGTGTATGGCATCTCCGTCGAAAACATGATACTTTTCGTGAAATTAGCCAAGTAGTCTCTTATTATCGGCGAGGTCAACACGGCGGCTATGAACCAAGACCAACGTGATCGGGGGTCAGTTTCCTAAATTCCTAAATGCATGTCGCAAAGACGAGCAGCACACACCTCCGTGAAATCCCCATGCTTTACTGAACACGTGGACCTTGGTATGTACACGGTCATTCAAGCCTAGGTGTGAGACATACCCAGTCCCGTTGGGCCCGCATATCCCGGACGTGTGGGCCTCGTCCACGATAATGTGTGCGTGTCCGGCGGGGACGAGAGTCTCCACGATTTCCACCATCTTTGTGAGAGGACAGAAATCGCCGTCCATGCTATACAGACTCTCCACTACGACGAACACAGTGGAGGTCCCATGAGTAATCTGAGGATGTTCCCGCAGGACAGCGAGGAGGCATTCCCGGAAGGAAGCTACGGAGTTGTGGGCGAACCTGTAGGAGGGGCGGGACGATTGCCGGATGCCCTCTTTGCAAGATGCATGAACCAGCTCGTCATAGATGATGACGTCGTTCTTCTGAGGGACGTTGGCAAGAAAGCCCACGTTGGCGTTGAAACCGGAACTGAAGAGCAGCGCGGACGGTGCGCCAAAGAAATCTTTGAACGTGGTCTCGAGTGCGTTGAGCTCCGACGAGTTCCCCGTCAGAAGACGGGAACCAGTGGATCCGAACAAACGCGTTGGAGCTACCTCTTGCACTTTGCGCAAGAAGATGTCCCTACGGGATTGATCCGTAGCTAACGACAGATAGTCGTTTGAGAATAAATCTGGAGCAGAAGATGGGAGGGGATAATCGATCCAGCGCACTCCGAGGCCCTTATCTCGATGGGCGATGGCTTGACGAAGGGAATCAAGCAAGGGAGAAAGCCGTGACATGATGCGAGACAAACGGGAATGGATTATTAGATTGTCGCTCACACCCGCCCCTTTATTCTCGGAGACAAGCGACAAGGTTTAGCAATAGCACACGGCTCTGGTAGTATGAGATTCCTCCAAGCGTTTCACGTCCGTCGTGGTTCTAGATCAAGCATTGAAACACTACTCACAGCCTATGATCAACATGTTCAAACCCAGATTGACAGGTCATTGGACGCAGGCGTGAGACTGACCAGAAGGCTTTGGGAACTGGAACGCCATAAGGAAGGTTCTACCTAACCTCTTTTCATTAGCTGAGCTTGTCTTTTTCAGAACAAATTGAAACGCCACTGGATCTTGTAAGTTGCATCTAGCGCGATACAAAGGTAAACTGCATTGTAGTGAACAGTACCTGATTCAAGCCCATGTTCAGAGATGGAACTCGAACGAATTGGCTCACGTTGGAGGGGGGTTGCCGCCGGCTTGAAAGTGGTGAAGTTGCGCACCGTTCAATTGCCGCTACTTAGATGCGTGGCTATGCCGCCCTAAAAACCCCGGACCGATAAGCCGTAATGGGAAGAAGTTTCGGAACGGGATGAACAATGGAAACTCGGCAAGGCTTGAATACCTTATTCCAGCGAGTTCTAACAATTATCTGCAGCTAACCTAGTCTAGTCTAGGTACGTCGAAGTGAGATTTTCGTACACACAGCCTTTGAAGCGGACTAGAATCTCACTACAATAAGTACAGAACCTCAAACCATTACTTTTCTGGTTGACGAGCCGGTTGAACCATACGCGCAATGAACTTTGCAGCCATAATACACTAGCCGGATCCGGTCCTTGTTCGCGAGAACGACAGAGCACACCACCGCGGGAGTCGGGGTGCAGTCAGTAGCATCGTGAGGTACTCAATCACTGATCCAAGACGATTTTCGACGGGCTGGGATTACTCTAATTTGGCAACAAAAAAAGGCACGAGATACGGTCTGTGACAAACGGGAAAGCGGGGCGTAAACTCGGAGAGTGCATCCTAGCATTCTTAGCATTCAAATTCAATCATGTGAACAAGGCACAAAGAATGTTCCTGTGAAGTTCCTGAGCTCAGCCTCGCCTTCAGGCAGTACAAAGATGCCGGGTGCTGTTCCTATATGGCCGCAGCACATGGGACCAACGGAAATTGAATCTTTGATGTTTGGCTAACCTAGTGTGGTATAGGTGGACGTCAATACATCGTGTGATGATCATTTCGCCCACAGTTCGGTGGGTGCTACGTGGATTTCGTGCGCTTGACTAGCCATATCCTAACCACGGCCCCTCGGGCCAGGGACACAGGAACATACCAGCTTTATCGGCTCGCTTTAGAACCCACGTCCATCCCCAGATAGGCCTCCTCGGCTTTGCAGCCATCACACACTAATCAGATTCGGTAAGCACAAGAAATGATGCAGGGCTGTTTCACCAATTAGCTCGGCCATCGAGTGAGAACGTTGTTCAGGTCCCCGCAAATAGAGCGACGTTCCTTACCCACATGGCTATTCAACACGTCAACAGGCTTGACGCGTAACGTGTGGCCGCTGACCACTGGTCATGCAATCTGGCCCAAGCGCGCTCATCGGGTGGGACGGTGGAATCGACCTTCCCTGCGTCAGCGTCGATAGCTTGTCATCTGTACGAGCACGTTTGTGTGAGGGTTTCATTAGTTGCGGACGGCGCACGATATAGAACGCCATGGAGAGACCGAGGGCAGAGCATCTCTTCGCGAGTAGACACATCCCCCACATGGGAGTAACGCGAACGTTCACGGACACATTGATCCTCGATCCTCGAACGGCTCGCCTTCAAATTTGGTGAATCGTGTGTTATGCCCTTGATCGTGATCCGGATCAATCCAGCTGAACCTTGATAAATGATTGATGGAATGTGTTGAAGCGAATACGACTCCGGGCCTTCTTTCATCCATTTGACTCAGGCACATGGCAAAACGTGGGCCACATGCCTGTCGCCATGGGTCGTCAAGGTGGAGTAGGTGTCTTTTATTTGCTCCAAGTATCATGGCATCGACACTATCCATAAAATGCAGACCGGCGTGGAACATCGATGCGGGGGACGCGCATTCGTTTCTCACCTAAGTATAAAGATGTAGCAGTGCTAACCTACACCACGTGTACTGTACTCGATCTTGTTATCAGATGCTGGCACTCTAGCCACAGTTGCAGTGGTCAGAACAAAATTAATTAAATTAATTCGAGCTGCGTGCGAGGGAAAAAAGTACTTACACCACGTCGATGACTGGGATCCTTGATCTCAAACGTAACACTGACAGCAGTAGGGGTGATTCTGAGCGATGGAAAATACCTTCCAAAAAAGGTAAGTCCCCTTGAGTGTAGTTCAAACTCTGATAAGTCTTACCACCCGTACTACAACTATGGCTGGACCGTGGAGGGCTGTTGCACACAGCCTGTGTACTGAGTATGAATGGACGTCCGTCTCTGAAGATAGGGACCAGCGTTTAGGGTCAGAGGTGGAGTAGGAGGCGGGACTCCGCAGTGGTGATTTCGCGCCTGCGAAAGCTCTCGTCAGGGGGCGGGCTTGCCGCTACCCCAACTGCCCTTCCTCTGGTACTGTTTAGGGCGACTACCAGCTAAGTGTTGACAGAGCAAAATCGACACCTCACCAAGCAAGGGAAGGGGAGACCCTATCCACGGCTGGTTCAACAGGGTGGGTGGTGGGAGGAGGCTTCTAGATCTGTGCCAGGTAGATATACCCATGACCACGAGTCATGCCAGCAGGCCGACCAGCCGGAATGGCACCTTTCGGCATTGCCACGCGCGGACCTAGTCGCTACACCCGTGCAGCGGAAACCAAAATACAGTGCCAATGGCTATATCTATGCAACACTCGCATACATGTAGGTGTTATTTTGTTCTCTGAACGATCTGAACGTTGTTCTAGGACGATGACCCAGGAAACTCACGATTGGCCTAAATGGGAGGAAGCGATTAACGCGGAATTGAAGAGTTCTGCACAAGCCCTCCCCAGGGCGCCAGCACCAATTTGGAACAAAGAAGGAACGTCTTGCAGAAAGCACAAACCGCCCTGCCTCGAACCGCTTCTCACAAACGATTTCGCCTACACCGATTACACGCCAACATCTCACAACCTTGGCAACGCTGCAAAAACATCATCGTCGTGAGCACCCCTATGCTCGAACCACAGCATGACTCGGACTACTCACGAAGAGATACAGCGGCAGATGGTGTCCACAACTCTGACAGATGCCGCCCCCATGGCGGTAGCGCCATCGCCCATGGTCACACTCGTGGTCTTCCCGCAGTCGCTCCATCATTTCGTGCACGAGACGCTGACGCATCGGGTCAGCGTTGGGTGTGGTCTTGGGTCGTGTAAAGGATGGTGCTGATATCGATGACGATTCCGGGGTCAAGGTTGATCTCCATGTCGACGCCGATGTTGATCTCGATGCCGATGCCGAAGTAGATGCCGATGCCGACGTGGAGGTGCCGGTGTACGTCGGCGTTCTCGACGCGGCAGCGACGCTGCTCCGCCAGTCTCCCGGGTTAGTCGAGACGGTGGTTGCTGGTCGTGCCGTCGAGCTCGAGGCCGTCGGCGTGCGAGCGGGGGTAGGCTGGGGATAGAACATTTCGACAGCTGGTGGTCGTGCTGGAGCTGGCGGTCGCACTGGAACTGGTGGTCGCACTGGCGCCAGTGCTGCTGCAGTCCGTTGAGCTGAAACCGGTGCGGGCGCAGGTACAACAGGTCTTGCGCCAACCACGCCCACCGGCGCCCGGTTCGCCGGGACGGGAACGGGAGCTGCCCGCTGCGCAGGCACATCGCGTCGAACACCCCGTTCCCTTCCCACCCCAAGCTGCGCATCCACCCTCTCCTCCGCAACCGCCAATAACCGCCGTTCGTCCCACTGTGGACACCGACACGTCTTCCACCGCGCCAGACAGAGGTAACAGAATTCGGTGCGGCATCGACATGTCATGTGGAAGCAGCCGACGTGGAGCTCGATCATTTGTGAACAACCGGGGCAGCGGGCCCAGCCAGAGGCACGGCTGAGCTCGAGGACTTGGGCGGCGTCGGCATCGGGACGACAGGTATGTGTCCAGTCGCCGCTGTGTTGCTCGCGACACTTGCCACACGTCCGCCTGGCGCATCCCGGTGCGGGACAGGTGTATACTTTACTGGCGAAAATGCCTTCTGAAAGGGGTCCCAGGAAGCGGCTACACGTAGGAGAGGAACAGTAGACGCGTTTGAGGGTGCTAAGCTCGACTTGTTTTTGCTAGAATGTCGTGATAAACGCTTGCGAGAGATGGGACAGGACCTGAGCAAAGGGAATGTTCTGCCTGCAGCAGTGAGGAGGAAAGAGTGTTTCGTCCCGGGTCGCAGACTGAATTAGATCCGTGATACAGTCGATGCCGTAGTAGTGACCACAAGGTGCACGGATCTCCACGCCGTAGATAGGATCCTGGCAGATGACACAGTTGTGACCGGTTGGACTGCCGGTAGTGACGCCTCTGAGCAAGAAAAGCAGATGAAAACGAACGAGGCGGACGTACCGATTGGCCACCGGGGTTTTTGGCGCGGCAGTACCAGCGTTGGTCAGGCGAGGCTCGGAAGCCGGGTTCGCGCCGAATACCCAACCTACTACGGAGGAGAACCATCCTCCCCACGTCTGAGACGGCACGGCGTTATTTCTAAGGATAGAGGGTTGATCGTCGTCCGAGCGCAAAGCATACTGCTCCTACCTGGCAGCAGGCTGCCGTGCTCGTTGTTGGTTACCAATGCCATTTTGCTGGGCTGCCATCCTTTGGTGTACCCTCTCTCAACTGAATTCGAAAAATGGCAGCAAGCCCACTCACCCATTCGCGTTCGGCCGAGGCACCACGCCTGGTCGTTGTACCGGTCTCTGTTCAACGCCAATATCCTCTCCAGCAGCGATCCGCTGCGCCAACACCCTATCCTCGTTGAAAACAGCCAGTGCACGCGCCTGCTGCAATAGATCATTCATAGCGACATCGTGGTCCAACAACGGACCGCCAGCGTGCGTTCTGTGCGTAAAAAATGTCTGCATCTCGTCCATCTCGTCGAGACTGAGCTGGTCCAAGAGACCCCGCAAGTCCTCTTCATAAGTACTTTCGACTCTCCCCCTTGGTGCGAGTCGCCCGGAGGACGGGACTCGGGAAGGGCCAGCGACGTTCATAGGAGAGGGAAGAAAGAACTGGAGATAGGCGCCACTGGGAGGGTCCACTTTTTATGCGGCCGTGTATCGGCGAACACGTGGGGGCTTTACAGCAAACAGACACGTATGGAAGTGCACGCGTCTTCCTTGTGGAAATTCTTTGATAAGTTCGTGTCCAAGGCGATAGGAAGCTTACCGCATTGACCCTTCCTCTAAATCCTTTGAATCAGCCAGGAATATAATTTGAACGTTCATACCTACCGTTGCAACCTCGGGACGCAAAGTGGAACTGGCACTAGTAGCAAACGACATCCAAACAATTACCTTGGTCAAACTGTGGCGGTGCCGCTCGACCTCGCTGCGGCGCAAACCACAGCCCCAAGGGAGATACTACAAATGATCGTCCACACCGCAGACCTAAGCTCTCATTCATTCAATCACCTCCAGTTCCCACCATGATCGTCACGCCCGATGGCCAACCCTCCAAGCAGCCTTCTGACCGAAAGGCTCAAGGGGAAGACCCCCAAGCGAGTCCAGACGAGGTACGTCGCTCTACATCATGATCCTAACCAGTCGATCAAACCTGTGGACAGCCTCCCCCCTCGTATTCGCCCCAAGCAGAATCCATCGCCAGCGGGAGCGTCCTCTCGACGGCAGCTCCTACCTTTAAGACCAAACCGACCAACCACCTCGCACTCTCCACCGCAGACAGCGCCATCCGCGGCGAATTCGTCATCGATCCGTCCATACGCATACCACCTTCCATGTTACCTCCTCTGGGCGAAGGCGAAACGGAGGATGATCGGAAAAATCTGTCTCTGACGTCTAAACACAGCTCGGTGCATGCCGAGATATGGCTGCTGGGTCCCCCTTCACCTTCCTCTGGAGAGGGCGCGAGCGGCGTGCATAAACCTCGGCGCACGACTATCGCGCTCAACTCTGAGCACGGGTCGATTCGTGCCGAAATGGTCCGTCCTTTGTATTTCGACCTATTCAACATACGACGATATGCTGACGCGCACTAGCACACCCTCGACGGTGCAGCCCCGTTTTCGCTGACGGCACGCGCCCCTCACGGAACTGTCCGCCTCGCCCTCCCACGTTCCTTCCAAGGCCTCTTATCGCTTTCCACACGGAATGGCAGCATCTGCGTCAGCGACACGCTCGTCCAGAACGCGACGCAGCTCAGTCAACTTGACAACATGCGGCGGTACTTTGTTGGCGATTTTCAGATGTTGGGCGAGGGGGAATGGGAGGGCGATCAGGTCGAGATCGAGACGCCGCATGGGTCGATTCGGGTCAAGTATGTCGATGAGGTGGCGGCAGTGCAGGGCAAGAAGGGGTTCTTCGGTCGGCTGTTTGGAAAATGATACCGTTGGATCTAGCAGTGATGGAAGCATGTAAGGGACACGTCGGACATGGATGTAGAGGCCCGTCATGAGTAACGATCATTATTGGTCACCAGCGCTAGTGCCGAGACTCGCGTCCAAAGTTGGTCCGCAACTCCACCTGACTTGGGAGGCTGATAAGCTTAATACATCATTTCAACAATGCTACCTTGTTATCCAATGCTACATATTACAAAACCATTCCTTCAGAGATGTCATTTTACAAGACCTCAGAGTACAAACAAATCACCAATTCTAACAAGGTTGCTCTCCATCATGCTGTGATTTCAATCATGGAAAATCTGGAATCAAGGGCTCATCCACAGAAGGACCTGATGATAATAAAAATTCATTCAAGCCTAGGATTTATCAAAAGAACTTACCAAAGTTTCTGAAAGTAGAACATCCTTTGTTTGCAATCCTTGCAGCATAGTTCATGCCAAAGGAATGTGGATGATATATCAAGGGATGAGTTTTGGAGGATTCAGGAGCATCACCAAAAACATCATAGACAGCATCCAAGATGGCAGCAGCAAAGATACAGCTTGACTTGAACCAGCCAAATTCCAGATAGATGTTGACCTTGATGATAAGGTTAATGACCCTGAATAGGGTGGGAGCTTGCTCAGGTGACCAGCTGAGTTCTGGATGGGCAACTTTGTCTTTAGCACCAGAACCATCAACAATGGTGAATGTGCCCTCTGCACAAAGATAGAGCCCAAGGGAATTGAACAGGGGGTTTCCTTTGTTCTTTTCAAAGATCTTGATGAATGTATAGGACCAGGAAGGCTGAGGCTGGCTAGAATGAGGCTGGATCTTTAGGAGAACATAGGTATGGTGATGACCAAGCAATGTTGACTGTTCCTTGTAACATGTCACTCTAGTGACAACAAAAGGGTGCTTGGGGATATGCCCAACATTTAGAAACTTTTCAGCAAGAGGGTGGAATCAAAGGTCAAAGAGTAAGTCCTGAATGGTTATTGCAGAGGATTCAGTGGCAAAAGGTTCTCTGGTAAGCAAAGGAAGAAGCTGAAATTTTGTGCCAGTGGGATAAGAAAGTATCATGGTGAGCTGATGTATGTGGTTGAGGACAATGAAAAAAATAGGAGTAACAGGGTCATGGCAGCCTAATTCTGTAGAATTAAGGTGGGGGATTTTCCTGGTGGCACCCATCTGGTGTACCATATTCCCAATACTAATTCCTATTGCAACTGGCCTATCTGTACTGTATCACTGCACTCCCATCCTGTGTCATTCCAGCTACTAGCTAAAACACTGGTTGACTTGTTCAAAAAGTCATTTCAACAATACCACCTTTAAATGCTCAATATCCAATGCTACATATTACAAAATCATTCCTTCAGAGCTGTTGTTTTACATGACTTCATACAAAAAATCACCAGCCTGAGTTCTAACAAGCTTGATCTCCACCATATTCAAGTGATTTCAATTGTGAGATAACTATCAAGGGTCCATCCACAAGGGGACCTGATGATGATGATCATAATGATAATGATAAGTTCAAGCCTTGGATTTATCAAAAGAACTCACCAAAGTTTCTATAACTATTGCATGCACTTTCTGCAACTTTTGCTGCACAGTTCATCCCAAATGAATGTGGATGATATATGAAAGGATGAGTTCTGGGGGATTCAGGAGCACCACCAAAAACATCATGGACTGCATCCAAGATAGCAGCAGCAAAGATATGGCATGACTTGAACCAGCCCCATTCCAGATAAAGGTTAGTCCTGATGATAAGGTTGATGACTCTGAATAGAGTGGGAGCCTGCTCAGGTGACCAGCTGAGTTCTGGATGGGCAACTTTGTCTTCAGCACCAGGACCATCCACAATGGTGAATGTGCCCTTTGCAAAAAGATAGAGCCCAAGGAAGGTGAACAGGGGGTTTCCTTTGTTCTTTTCAAAGATTTTGATGAATGTATGGGACCAGGAAGGCTGAGGCTGGCTAGGATGAGGCTGGATCTTTAGGAGAACATAGGCATGGTGATGGCCAAGCAATGTTGACTGTTCCTTGTAACATGTCACTCTAGTGACAACAAAAGGGTGCTTGGGGATATGTCCAACATCCAGAGACTTTTCAGCAAGAGGATGGAATCGAAGGTCAAAGAGTAAGTCCTGAATGGTTATTGCAGAGGATTCAGTGGCAAAAGGTTCTCTGGTGAGCAAAGGAAGAAGCTGGAATTTTGTGCCAGTGGGGTTAGAAAGTATCATGGTGAGCTGATGTGTGCTGTCGAAGAATACAAAAATAGGGGTAACGGGGTGGCGGCACTACAACCCGCGCCACCTCAAAGTGACCCGATCGACTAACCGTCCCCAACCAGGTACTTCTTCCTCTCTGACGATCCCAGTCTATTTAGTACAAGACATATAGGCCCCGAATACCTACAGACCTACATGAATGAACGGAACCCACTCGTCGAACGATACACTGCCACTATCTCGGACAACCCCAATAGCTTCATGTAGCGCTCGTGCGGCCTCCCGATAATCCGGCCTCGTGCCGTTCCGAAACAGGTGCTCGTACACGTCCC
>JBBPMW010000915.1:0-13119 GCA_038090535.1 Tylopilus alboater | reverse complement strand
CGTTCAAGGCAGTCCGTGAGATGAACGACATCAGCGACTACATCCTCTTCCTCCTCCTCTTCATCTCCGTCATCAACTCCTTGCCTTTCGTTATCTTCCTCCGACATCCTACAGTTGGACGGCTGACCACTGTACCCTTCCAGCTGGTAGATCTTGCCAAGGATCTTGCGATGGATATCATTCACCCGGAGTCGTTCCGCATAAAACAGCCCCATCTCGGCAGCAAGTCCCTCGCATCCCAACTCCCGGAATTTTTGCTCTGCCTCCGCGATCTGTTTCTCGTCGTGATCAACCCATGCAGCAAGTCGACGGACCTCGACATTCAGACGGACAATCTCTTCCTTCGACCGCAAGACCTTGAAGTATTTCATGGACATTTCACGGTTGGCGGGTTGGGCCCAGGGTTTTGTGAGTACATCGTAGCGCGAGACCTTGAGGAGCGAAAATTCGCCAAGAGCACTGTAGCCGATGACGTCAGAATATTCAAGTTTGGGGCGGGGCGGTTTTTGGCGGGGTGCAAGTCTATTGTAACGTTCGAGCGCTGTGCGGATCGCTGCGGAGCGGCGGGTTAAAGCCTTCGAGATGTGTTTACGCATCTTATACGGCTCTTTGAACAGCAGGATCAAAGGCATTTGACAGAGAATTTAATAGCTCTGTGGCAGTGGCTCCATGAGTGGTATGTCAGGAGAGTGGCACTTCATTATGGGATGATCTGGCAACAGCCACACAAGGTTCAGAAGGTGGCCCATCATCATCATCTGTTGAAAGTTCAGTCTTGTCACCTTCCACATCATTGAAATCACTGTCACCAAGATCACAAGTGCCAGCTTGCTCATTGATCAGGTCATCAATATAATGGCCCCATTGGATCTTGGGAGGGCATATGCCATCTCTGGTTGGCTTTTTAGTTTTCACAAGCTAGAGAAAATAATCAGCATGGGTGATCGTCAAGCAAATGTTGACATACCTGCTTAAACTTTGTCTCAAGTGAAGTAACTTTATGTTTAGGACAACTCAACTTTGTAGCCTGTTGGTTGAACTCCGAAGTGACTGCCAGCCATCCTCAAGGTCCTAGAGGAAGCTCAGCTTTGACACAGTCCAACAACAAATTGGTGTCAGCAATGGAATAGTTATTGGCACCATTTGGTCAACCACATTTGGTTGCAGGCCTGGAAAGCTCATCATCATCATCATCCAACTCAATGACAGTACAGGATTGCTTCTTCAACTTCTCAGCACCTGTATTCTCCTTTTCCTTTTCTTTACATTTTGCTTTCTTGCTCTTGGGTTTAACTCCACAATGGTGGGCACCTGCAATCTTTGGAGATGGGTCATGTCCTTGTGCCTGGGCAATGACATGCAGGACAGAAAGTTCAGCATCACAGCCTTGCAGAAGGGAAATGACAGTGGGATCCACAGAACTTTGACCAGGAGGAGGTAGTAACACAGCAGGAGTGACTTCTTGAGCAGGATGTTGCATGAATGAAGAAGGTGTTGATAATACCCATGCACTACCTGGGTTTTGTTGCTGGTCAAATATTAGCATGTAGCACAGCCTAACATGCACTACAATGAACTTACTTCAACTGGATGAAGTGAGGGATTGATGGACCAATGCCCTGGCACAGTAGGACTTGGGTGACAAGCCTGGGATCCTTGGATGGGTCTGTTCACCTGATGGACCAAGTGAGCAAGAGACTGATTGGCAAAGATTAAACAAAGTTAGTAAAATTAACCTCTACCAGAGAGTATGTACCAAGGCATAACCATGGTTAGGAATCCATGTACCATTAGCATCACAGATGAAAGGATTGCCTGCTTCATCATAATGCAAATCTGAGTTGCTATCCAGTATTGGGGATCCAACAGGCTCATTCAAATTGGGCTCCTGAAAGGTCGATATGATGATCTTAGTAAGATAGAGTTGGATTTCTGAGTGGTGATGGAGCTCACTGGATGTGTTCACCTCTCCATTTATGTGTTTGGCTCGTCAGTGGCCCTTCCAGTATTCTCAGGCTCTCCAATTGGCTGTAATGAGTGCCATCGAGTAAAGACCTTGACCATGTCTATCAAACTCCAGTTAGCCCTGCATTGGAACATGTGCTCTGGGTACTAATCAGCAAATCACTTGGTTTGGTACAGATAGGTCCCCCACTACACAGTCCTGTACAGTCCTGCACAGTGCAAAAAAAATGTATATCAGACTTTTGTTTCATGATACAGTGGTTCAATACATATCATTGATATAGGTTCTATCATTGACAAGACTCAAGATTCAATAAATTTTTTGAGGACTGCACAGCTCTGTACAGGTCTGTATATGTCTGTGTAGTGGGGGACCTATCTGTACCAAACCAAGTGTTTGCTAATGTAGTTACTGTTGTGATTGTCAAGCAGAGGCCCTCAAAGTCAACAAGCTAGGCCATAATGAGTGCCATTGAGCAGGGACCTTGGCTTAAAGTCAAGGTCATATCTGTAAATCACCAGTCAGTCCTGCCTTGGAACATGTGCTTGAATAGTTACTGTCATGATCATCAAGTGGAGGCCCTCAAAGTCAATGAAAGTGCTGTAATGAGCACCATTGAGCAGGGACCTTGACTTTCATATCTGTAAATATCCATCAGCCCTGCCTTGGAACTTGTGCTCTGGAGTTCCAATGCCAATTTTCGAGTGGGGGTGCTCGATGTCAACAAAATCCACATACCATCAAATGACATCTGTCTGACTCCATGTTGCCTGTTGCCAAGTTATCACAGCAGTAGCATGCGCCCAGCTACAGTGTTGGTTTTCTAGTGGTCATCAATGTCAGCCTGCAATATTAGAGGGACAATTAAAAAGGTCGTAGGAAATGGTACTGTAGTGAGCATGGACTCATCAAACTAGTAGACATGTCAATGCTTGCACTTACCTCAGCTGACATAAGTGATATCGCTGGCATAGTGGCCGAAAATGGTTTATTCCAGGATAGAATAATCTGTAAGGGGGGGTCCTACCCCCTCTTCAGATTAAGGTTTATTCAAGGGTGGTTGATTTCAAATCCTTTTCATATGACACCCAGTATTGCAGCACACCACCCAGCATTGCAGCACACCTTCCTAATTGGTTTTATTTTAATCTATTCTACTGGAATATAGCCCACAGAAAGTCATTCAGTAGCCTCTAAATCCTGTTGCAATATCTCCAGACAAGTTAGTTTCAGCCCTGCAGTACAATTTAAAGAAACCTGGGTTCCATCATGTTGGATGGCATAACTGTCAGTCTTTGGATGTCACTTGTGTGCATGAGCTGAGGTCAATGGTGACAGGGAGGGTGAGGGCAGGCAGCAGCACAAGGCACTGTCCAGCTCTACAAACTGTCCTGGGCCATTGATGAGCTGTGAGGGTGGGTGGGAAACACCCTGCACACCAACTTAAGCCAGGGTTCAGTGGAACCCAGTGAGAAACGAGGGGAGAGACTGACTGATGGGGAGGACAATCAGGGTGCAGTAGGTGGATGAAAACTCAAGCAGCTACGCTGTCCGAAGCCGAGTGCGGCCCCACTGGTGGCGCGAAAGGAAGAGGCACTGCGCCACTTTGCATCGCTTGGCCAGGGATCTTGCTCTGTCGCTTCAGTCGTGCCTCATTACGAGACAGAGCTTCCAATTGTTCGCATTGTTGAACTTGAAACCTTCACCTTAGACTCTTTGCGACCTCTCGGACACGTCGTCGTAGTGAGCACCTTCTGTCACTGAGGTGTCGTGTATCCCTTCGATTTTACGTTGAAGGCTTCTGCTGTGATAAGCTGAATGCACGGAAATCAACTCCTGCCGAGTTGGTCTCCGAGTCTCTAGCAAGACCAAAACAGGGATTGGTTGGGAATTCGGGAATGTATCCAGTTGGTTCCACGGCCCGCCTTATCACTAAACGTCCGGACAATGACCACTCAACTGCCCATCTCCTGTTTGCCCGGTTATCTTGCAAATTCGCACACTCTGGTCACTCTTATCTTCCGTCGTGTATTCTTAGAATTCAGAGCGATATATAACTCGCTGGTGGGGTTTGTCTACTTCGTCTTTCTCCCCGTTTGCCTTTGCTGTTGCAATGTCCGGCGCTCAAATATACTCCGAGTTCAAGCCTCTTCTAAGTGTGTGGCTCCTCTCATCTAACCTCGAATCCCCCTTGACGTTATTGCTTTGCAGGCCAAAGCGTCGGATATGGCGTGGTCATCGGTGCGCTCGTCGATTTGTATGCAACCACCATTTCTTTGACGTAGACACAGGCGTCGGATTCTTCTTTGCCTTCATCATGGTGATATTGACCATCCTCCAACGCAAATTCTTCAAATTCTCTCCTGCGTCATCCGAGGAATTCACTGTACGTCCCACAATTATTATATCGGTAATTCTTATCACCCATATTTTGCAGAGCGCGTCGAGGAGCGTCAAGGTACCTATCTAGTTGTTTGTTCCATAGACCTATTGCCACTGAAGTCGTTGTTTCCCAGCCTGGTCTAGTTTGCTGCGGAATGTTTGTAGTGTATCTCTGCACTAAGGAGTGCCCGTGTTCTTATATCGCAGCTTTTCCCCCAAATCAGTGTAAGTGCCTGGACATGGAGTGCCACCCTTCTCCAGTCGAGCACGGCGGCATACACCTTTGGTTAGTCTTATCGCGTTTCTTGAGATCTAGTTACTTATCTCGACTCAGGCGTCAGTGGACCGTGGTGAGCCATACATGCTCCATGGCGCATCGCAAGTGTCAACCTCGATCTTTCAAAGGTGGTATGGCGCTGGTGGAACTATTCAAGTCTGCATGTTCGGCATGATCGCATCCAAAGTGAAGATGAACGCAAACGGTGCGCATACGTTCCTGGAGATAGTCAAGGTGCGGTTCGGAACAGCCGGCCACATCCTCTTCACGTTCTATGGTTTCCTCTGTATCCTGATCGTCTGCGGGTCATTGCTCCGTAAGTGTTTTGTTTAGCGTCTTTCCAGTCACTCACTCCACTGCTTAGTTGGAGGAGCTGCGACAGTCAATGCGCTCACGGGGATGAACATCAACGCGGCTTGTTTCTTGCTGCCCATCGGGATCGCGGTCTACGTGATCTTTGGAGGCTTGCGTGCGACGTTCATCTGTGACTGGAGTCATACCATCATTCTCTTCATTATCATCTATATCTTCATCTTCAGGACTTAGTCAGTCCCGTATCTCTTCCTCGGATTGACATGAGACTCAATTTTACCACAGTGGAACGTCCCCCGCCATTGGAAGTGTCTCGGAACTGTACGATCTGTTACAGCAGGCAGCGATCGATTCCCCAGTAGCAGGTAATCAAGATGGTAGCTATCTCACTATGAAGTCCAATCAAGGGCTCGTATTCGGTGCGGCGACCATTCTTTCTGGCTTTGCTGGGGTGTTTTGTGACCAAGGTGAGTCTGAGGTTCATTTACCCGGGGAATGTGGCCGATGAAACGCACACCTAGGCTACTGGCAAAGAGTAAGTACGCGAGGTTTGAATCGCAAACGACGTGCGCGATAACCCATCGTTAGGCCATTGCGAGCCATCCCGAATCAACGACAATGGCTTATGTGAGTGCAGAGTCCAGTCGTCCTAGTGACATACCGAAGTAGCGAATGCGTTGCAGATGCTGGGAGGTCTTTCCTGGTTCGCGGTGCCCTGGGCTTTTGCCTCCTGTCTCGGTCTAAGTGCCAGGGCTCTGCTTAACAACGTGAGGTCTACCCGGTACATGTGCTCCATCACTGACGTCAAGCGTTTCTTCAGCCAGATTTTCCAACTTATCCTTCGCCATTGTCGCCGATCCAGGCGAGCGCAGGGCTCGCTGCACCGGCAGCAGCGGTTGTCCTGATGGGAAAGGGAGGTGCGATTGCTATTCTGCTCGTTGTCTTGTGAGTGGAAACTCGACCTTGTGATTGTGTTACTCATCTCCGTGTAGTATGGCAGTCACATCAGCCGCAAGTTCTGAACTCATTGGGGTGTCGAGTCTCTTGTGAGCATAGTAACCTTGCATTGTGGTCTGCGTTGCTCACTGTCCTTGGTATGCTGGCAGCTCATACGAGTATGTATCTGATCATCCATTTCCTTGCTCGGCTGATTCTGACCTATTGTAGCATATATCGAACGTATTTCAGACCAAATGCGACCGGCGAAGAGATCGTTAGAGTATCCCACTATTTCATCTGCTTCTGGGCAGTTTGGATGGGCTGCTGGGCTTCCATTGCAAGTTGCCGTTATCTTCGATGGTGCAGAAGTTAACGTACGTTCTAGCTCAATGCCGGAAACATCAACCTAGGATGGGTGAGGTTTCTGTTGGCACTATCGAGCTTCACGCTAACTGCATTTTACTTAGCTCTATTATGTGCAGTAAGATCGCCCTCGCACCCTGCGAGCGTAACTAAATTGTTCCAGGGGTGTAATTCTCAGCCCTGCAGTCATACCCATCGCGCTTACCGTCTCGTGGTCCAAACTGACGCGTGCGGGCGTATTCTGTGGGGCCATAGGAGGGGCCATTCTAGGTATGCTAGCATGGATGATCGGTTGCTTGAAGATATATGGTACGCTTTGGTGTTCAGATCACGATCCAGATTATTCACAGAGCGCGACAGGACAAATTAATATTCCCAACCTTGCGGATCCATATTCTGCTGTTTGCAGTGGACTGACAGGGCTTCTCTTCTCTGGGATACTCACCGTATCTGTGTCCCTGATGAGTACGTTGGACAGTCAGACTAGAGCCATATCTTTCTGAAGCGACAGTACAGGCCCAGCAGATTATGACTTTTCCGGAACGCGCGCGATCGCAGTGTTGGACGATCACGTTAATGATGAAGGTGTGCAAGAGTCTGAAAACGACCCCGAGACAGGGGATGCGTCTCCCGACCTCGAGAAACAGTCGAAGAAAGACGTTTCCGTTTCGAGTCATCCTGAGGGCCCGTCAAAACACGAAGAACAGCAAATGGCCTCACTGCAACGTGTGTTCAAGAAGGCACTCGTTTACTCGACCATTTTTACGGCCATAGTGATCATCATCGGTGAGTTGTTCCATGCTAGAACGATGTCGCGATAACGTTCTGTCAGTGCCGTTGCCGATGTTTTTCTCGCACTACGTGTTCAGTCGGAAGTTTTACACGTTCTGGACCGCCTGTTCGATGTACGTTCCGTTTGTTTCGCGTCCACGTTGCGTCGTTGATGTTGATGGCACAGTATCTGGGTGTTTGCGAGCGGAACGTTCTGCATTATCCTACCACTGTGGGAGTCTCGGAAGGAGATGGCGACGATATTGAAGGCGGCATGTCGTAGTAGCATTGGAGCACCTTCGAAATGATGGCGTTCCGATTACCGAGAGTTAGCCTTCTCAGGGGATCTAAACTGTATCGCAAGACAATAGGGACAATAGAGAAATGTCATCTCTTTTGTTTCTCACATTACAGCGCTTTCGGCCGTCCTTATTGTCTCAGACCGGAGGAGGGTCCGCGTCTCGGTATCTTTATGAGAGTATGCGCCCGTATCAGGTAAGTGTTTGGGGGTCTATTTCCTTTTCAAGACATCACCATATGCTAGCATGACCCGACGCATCCCTCCCACTCTTTTGTCTTTTACCAACTGGGTCATAGCTGCGATATCCACACGCCACCCCCGCGGTAGAATGGAGCGTATTTATGATGCGGTCCCCGCAAGGTCCAGCTATAGCCCGGTTGCAGGACACCCCACTACCATCCGCGCATCGCTCCACGATCACCCTCAGACATGAGTCCGCTTTCCAACATCTGGGCACCAAACCATGGCCCCTCGACTGTACACATACCCGCCGACGACCTGCAACTACGTGTGCACATATCCCGTGGATCAGAAACGACCGCGACCCCTACCCTCGACTCTCGAACGAGTAGTACACCCACACTACCACCGCCCCCATCGCATCATTCACCGAGACAGTTGCACGATGATGCGCTGGGCGAATTCTTTGGAGGACGGGGTCATCGCACGCGGACACAACGCCGCGCACCCCCTCCTTATTCACCAGACTGGGACGGCGAAAAGCTGCCCGGATACGCCCTGTCACCCGATTTCGAGGTGGACACGGTCGCGCGACACCTGTTTAAATATGGATTCTGTACGTCGCGCTCTCTCTGTGTTGGGTGATCACCCAGTTGGCTTACCGTCTCGTTCGACCCAGTCTTTCCCGTCTTTTGGGCCGTCGGCGTCTACTTTTTGTTTGCACCGATGCGCGTGACGCCGGAATGGCAGTCGGACAGGACGGAGGAAGAAAAGGAGAAGATGCTCTCCGAAATGAGAGAAGCGGAAGTGAAGTGGGCCAAGCGTTGTCTATGGGCTCTCCTCTCGTTTTTCGTCTGTCTCGTGATTCTCATCGCCGCAGTGGTGGTCTCGAGACGTTGAGGTGGCTGGACCTCCGAGTGTCTCTATTTCCTGACGCTTTCTTGGATCGCTGATAGATTTATCGTGACATCCCTTTACGCTCCTTTGATCGAGGGTTTGGTTCAATAAAAGTGTACGTTATAACGTTTACATCTTTTGCGCGTTCTTTACACTGCTATACATATTACTTACTTATGTTGTATCTATCTATCTGGTAGCAACTGTTGTTCTACCAAAGATTCGGTGCCTCGGTCCGCATTCTCGACACGTGACGTTTACTGCGGGAGACCTCTTCCGTCTTCTGGCTGCACTTTGAATCATGTCCCATCGTTCCCAATCGAACGACCACCTTCTGTGCTCGTCTTGCTGTGATCCAGTAGCTTCTGAGAGACGTCCTCAGCGCTGAACCTCTTAATCTCCACCCACATCGACTCCTCGAGGTCCGATCAGTCCGCAGGCGAGAAACGCCAGCGCCACGATGGTAAATTGTAAGCAGGCGTCCCCCACGACGATGCTCCGAATCCAGCGCCTCACGTTCACGTCTGCCACCAGTCGCCGAGCTGAAAGCCAAGGCCGAGAAAGCCAAAGACGCGAGCGTCACCAAGATGACGAACACGCGCGACCGGTATACCAGCATGCCCGCCTCCAAGGTCAACTGGGATCCCAACTGGAAACGGGCGCCTCCGCCGCCCGCCACATCGGCGTCGACGAGCGGTCATCCCAGGCCTGACGTCATCGCGTCGGTCGCGGGCGCACCGGCGGTCCCTCGCGCTTCGCGGCCGACTGACTTGGTCGACTTGTCTGCACCTCCTTCGTATACGCCCCGGCCCCCGCCCACACGCGCTGCGAGCGGGTACCCACCCAGTCACCGAGGAACGTCGTCAGACGCGGCGAACGAGATCGACTGGGCGAATCTGAGCGCAGAGGACAAGGCGGCGTTCTTTGGGTGGTTGGACGAGTTCTTTTCGCGGTACCTCGGGATCGAGGTGGGTCCTAGGGAGCGAGGAGCTGCGCCGTCGTCGGTGACTCGGGCCGCAACGCTTGCCGTGCATCAAACACAAAAGGCGAGACGCCCGGTAAGCACGTGCTGTTGTTCGGTTCATGTCAGGGTCGTCATGAACGAATATTATTAGCCAATTGTCAACATGGCGACACGACCGCAAGCGTGACAGCGTATCTGCGCCTTGCAAAAGGATGGCCCCTTCGAGGCATGTATACGTGCGCAGTATGTGAGTAAAGAGTCAAGATAACAGCTAGTAAATTAGCCAAAGATTGATGCAGTAGGACGTCATGGTAGCAAAGTCTAGGATGAGGGAAATGCCGTGAACGACGTTCATATGTATGTCTCATTAATGTGTGGCGTCTCGAGAGCGCGATGGTCTATTAATGTGACGACGCTCGCTCGCAATCTGGATGTGGCATCTGGAACAGATTCTGTATTCTTCGGTCCTCGGACACGACCTGAAATGTATGAGGTGAGGATTTGAAATATAGGGGCAGCGTGAAGGGACGGACAGCAACGCATCCACAGTTGGGAGCGGTTCTGTGGATATGAGATTTGCTCGTCTTGCATCTTGGAGAGTTGCAATCCGACACCTCGCCGGTGTAGTAGCGCCCATGAAAGTGCTGCCATGAGGGATGGTCAGTACAGCATGCGTGATAGTTGCCAACGCGGGCGCGACTTACGCCGCATCCTCTGTAATAGTCGCCTACGCTGTTTCGCATTTCATGTCGTGAGCGACGAGCCTTTCGCGCCACGAAACGAGACACGTACACTTCGTGGTGGCACATGGAGGAGAGGGGTGGTAGCGTCGTCGAGTGGAAGTTGAACCGAATACTTGGCGTAGGGCCACGGTGGAAACGCGAACTGCTGAGCAAGGAGGGGGAAAGACGACGATTTATATCCCCGGCGTCACGACCACCGTTAAGCGGCTGCGGGATGGCGGAGTGTGGCAAGTGGGCCAGACGGAGTCAGTCAGTGGATAGGGTCAGGGCGACGCCGTGCAGGACGGGTCGAAAATGATAATATCCACACCGACAGGCCTCATCTTGTTTGTTGTTTTCTCTTCCCTCTTTTACCCTCTAATGATAATGTCACGTACGGGCGAATCACGTATATACATACCCCAGCTGCGTCATTTCGTCAACTCGCCAAGCCCTGCTGTGGCCTTCGGATCAAACGCCGCTTAAATAGTGTCAATCTTATCTCAGCCTAGCAACAGGACAGGTACATTCAAAAATAACGACGACGAACGCACGGCCGTGCAAAACGATGAGCTGAGTGATACCAAGGTCGCGAGAGGAGAGTGAAGCAGGGCGCAGCGCTCGGGCTGGGCAACACCCGCCGCCCCTTCTTGCGAGCGGCGAGAATATCGATACATACCGTCCGATTCGGAAATGACGACGGCCACCCTGGCCAATTTGCCAACTTACGGACATGATCTACCGAATTTCGGGAAGAGCGCACGACGAAATGAGGCAAGTCTTCCGCCGACGTATGCACGCTCCGCCAATCGAGATGGGCGAGATCGAGTCGTGGCGACCAAGGTTAATAATTACATCACGCAAGTCGTTCTATGTCCACTGATGAGCGCACGTCAGATCGGGTGGGAGCCTGCGACTAAACCGTCCGAGCAGCACAAGCGCCGCAGACACTGTCAATCGGGGAGCGAAAAACATCGCGATCTCAAGGACGGTACTTTCAGGGAGCAAGTGTGTACGGAAACACGAACCGTGCGGGCGGTGCGAGGTGGTCGGAGCAAGCAAAAAAGAATCGTTTCGAAGAGACGTTTCGAAGCAGCTCTTTCGTTGACGTGTTCGAATCCAGCGGAAATGGTCGACTGAGATGTCAGGGTGAGCTGGGTCATGCACGAGACTTTGCCACAGGACTGACCGGGCAGGTGTGGCAGCGAATCGTACCCTCCAAGTTATCGACGGCAATCAGCGCTCAGCTTCGATGCAAGGGCAAAGGGTCACTGAGGATCAAGGGTTCAGATGTTCGCATACGATGAGCACGTTCCAGGGACCCGAGAGGTGCAAGTCCACGCTGCAACTTCATGGCCCATCATGCCCTCGCAAATGGTCAGAAAACGGCAGGTACCTTCCACCGGTCTCCGGCAAGGACCACGCCGGCCGTGATGCGAGGCGGTGAGAGATACCTTATCAAGTAGCGCAGATCTCCATTGATTGGGCCTCGGCTGTTGCAGAGGAAGACAGCATCGCAGACTCACCATGGCAATGCGACAACCTCATGTCGGACCTTCAAGCATCAAGAAGGCTTGAAGTGACTCTTACAATACCACGCTTGTCACACAGGACGATGGCTTCTTCGGCACCTAGATGTGACCCGGAATGTTGGGTAATAACTAGTGCTCGTTGCCTCGTCGTAGGCGGCAGGTCTTCAAACTTTGCGATGCGGTGCCGCTAACATCCGCAATGATCAACGTCATCGCCTGGTCGCAGGTCTAGACTATTCCACCATTTGACAACCGGTGAGGAGGAGCGTCGCTCGTATTTCTCTGAGCCCTGATAACCCAGTTAGACTGCAGTTGAAGTTGTTTGCTGATTCATCGATCCTTGTCAAAAGCTTCAAGCCTCAAGTTTTGAAGGGTGAACGTGCACGTTAGCAACCTTGGTCCCGAACCAGGAGTCCTGCGCCTTGCAAAGCACCGGATGCATCCGAGCTACCAAAGACGGGGAGGATCTCAAACAGATTTGGAGACCAAGTTCAATGCTGCGGACGCATTTCAGTCCCTTGATGGCCTCGAGGTAGATGATATGGTGCGTGTATGCTGACTCAGTGACATGCCTTTTGTTTCCCGGCCCCTACTAATCGTACTGATCCCTGACAGGCAGCACTTATCGTGCTCAATAACCATCATTTCATTCCAATCGGACGCGAACAGTGGGCATGTCACATCCCTGGCTGCGATGGGATGACCCTGTGGGGGTTCTATCTTTCCACTTTTGCCAACTCATCAAGCCCGCTTGCCCTTGGGGTACTCATCGATGTGATGCATCGTGTTTGATGTGAGCTCTGACTTTCGGTAACGGCTTTCAGGCTCTCCGTTTGGGCATACGGAACGGTGGCCTTTTGGGTCTCACGCAGCCAGGTATAAAATGACGGTGATTTGCGTCAATGAACCCCTCAGTCTGCTTCCTTTCCACTTCCATCAGCATGTCCTTCTCGCGCAAGTCTGTACATCAGAAACACGCTTCCCTTGGACCCAGCCTCAACAAGGGTTCGCCCTTGTCCGCGTCCGCAGAGTATTCGACTCGGACGTTGGTCACCGAGCGGACGAGGACGATGTCCGAGTATGGTAGCCGACCTATCACCCCAGTCATAATGGAACCACGCGTTGCGATTCAGAAGGAAGAGTGGCTCGTAGCTGCTCGTAGAAGCACTGAACACTTCAAGAAACATGGCTCTCCAGTTCCTCTGGTTTGGGTATGGCTTGGCTCCACGTCTCGTGATCTCGATTCCATTTTGATACCGATATCCAGGTCTTGACCGAGGGTAACGTTATTCCAGACAATGCCGTTCCTTTCGGGGAAGACCGCAACGGATGCACCATGTACATTGCTCGCGCTCTTTTGGAAGGCAGTCTTCGTGAGTATCCGTGGCTGGTCTGCGCGGCTGGTGAACTCAATTGGACCTTGATCGGCAGACATCGGTAAAGCAAGTCCCCAGTTCGCCGGAGCCGTGATTGGATATGCCGGTAAAGAGCACATCGTATGCACCTTGTGTGT
>JBBPMW010000914.1:0-13127 GCA_038090535.1 Tylopilus alboater | reverse complement strand
TGCTTGTGAGACATTTTGCAGGACTCATGTGGTATCTTGCAACTGTATACAGATGGTGGAGCGCGGCTGACAAGGCAGATGGATTGCAAACAGTACGCTAATACGACTATAGTGTTTCCTGCAAAGTAGTGTAACTATAATTACCGGATATGTTGCAATAAACTCCCAGGATCTGGTGCCATCGTATGGTCAGTTTTTGAAGGTGGTGCTGCTGCAACGTCTCCCTTAGGTTGAGGTGGAAGATGTCCATTAGGTAGTGACCGGGCTTAGATGCGAAGGTTTGTGCTGCCAAGATGGCAGCTTTGTTGTCGAGGGCTAGGGATATCTTGCGTGCACGTGGTGTCCGTTTGAGGACTCGGAGTTCAGTCGCTAGGATCATTCCGACTACTTCCCCTTCGTAGACTGTGTGATCTTTGTCAGTACCCAGTTCGAAACGTAGTTCAGATAATTTTATGCCTCCACATCGTAGGATGGCGGCAGCGCCGATCTTTCCATTGATGCCGGATCCGTCTGAGTATATGACAGCGTCTTGTGTTTCTTCTGCTTCGATGTCTTGTATGATGGCTTCTTCCTTGCTTTCTTTAATGCTGATTTTTATCGGGGGTCGCCACTTGGGGCTGTGACGGACTGGAAGAATTTTCTCGAAGTTCCGGGGGTCCAGCGGGAAAGATTGGAGTATGTGGTGCAGAGGTGATTTGTGATGGCGGCGTTGTCGTAGGGCGAGTAGTATGTGACGGTATAGCGGATGGTGGGCGGGTAGGGTGGCGAGGTGCAGCGCTGCTCTTTGGCAGTGTTGGCGGAGTAAAACTGGAATAGGGTATAGGTTAGCATGTGCGAATAGGAGGTCTGTAGCGGTAGATCTCATGCCCCCAGTGATGGCGATTGCGGCAGTGCGTTGGACTGTTTCTATTTTTTTGCCAAATCCTCTCGCTCCCCATCCTTTTTGTCTTGACGCTGTTCCTGGTTTCAGTAGTGTGGCAGCCCACACGTCTGCGGCATATAGCATTTTGGGTATGGCTACGCCTTCGTATAGCCTCTTCATCATTTGCGTGCGGACTCCCTTTGAAGTTCGTGAGAAGCGTTTACATGCTAATACGTACTTTGTTCCTTTTGCGATCGCGTACGCTGCGTGTGCTGAGAAGCGTAGTTCTTGGTCGATGATTACTCCTAGGAATTTGCAGCTTTCGGTTGGTTGGATGATGGTTCCCTGGATTGTTAGCGGCGGGCGGGGGGTGGGGGTGGTTTTGGTTCCTTGTTGGGGGTTGGGTGACCGGATTCTTGTGGCGCAGAGGAGGGCCGTTTTGTCGAGTTCGAACTCTGCGTGATGAATTCTGCTCCACGTCAGGGCTCCGTCGTCCTTTTCCATTAGTTCTTTTAGTTTGTTGTTGGCTTCTTCGAAAGTTTTCCCTCGTGCGATGAAGGCGGTGTCGTCAATGAACCCTAGGCCTAGTTGGTTCTTGGTGTTTCCTGCAAGATCAATCAGATCGGCGTTGTAGAAGATGAAAGCTACTGGTGATATGGGGCAGCCTTGATCCAGTCCTGTTGGTATGTGGAAGGGGTCGGATATGAAATCGTTGTAGGCGAGGGTGGTTGTGCGGTTTCGGAGTCGTTGTTCGTACCAGTCTGTGTACTCACGCGGTATTCCGCGAGACCTCATGTTGTGTATGAGACGGGCAATTACCACGCTGGGAAAGGCTGCCTTGACGTCTAGGAAGAGCATTGAGACGTATTTTTCTGATGGGTGGGCCCATGCGTCATGGGTGAACTTTGTCAGCAGGTGGAGTGAGTCGACCGTTGTGCGTCCTGGTCTTCCTCCGAAGTGCGTGTTGGGTAGCAGGTCGTGGTGTTCTGCGAGGTACGTCAGGTCATCTGCTACGCATGAAGATAGGATCTTAGCCATTGTGTCGAGGAGCGCGATGGGTCGGTATGCTTTTGGAAGTGAGTAGTCTGGGCAGCCAGGTTTGCGGAGTACGACCGTGGTGGATACTTTCCATTGCGTCGGGTACCACGATAGGTTGAACGTGGCTCGGAAGATGTGACCTAAATGTGGAACTAGCATGTCAGCATTTTTGGTGAACACCACATTGCAGACGCCGTTGGGACCGGGGGCTTTGAAAGGTGATAGTTTTTTGATTGCTCGGAGTATTTGGTTGTCGGTGATGTTGTGAAAGGTGCAGACCGGGTCGGGGTAGGTTGCGTTGATGAGGGTGGGGTCGAGTTCAGGGCAGGGTTTGAAGAAAGATTCATACAGAAGTTCACTTTTGTCTTGGTTGGTCTGTTCGGGTGGGAGTGGGTCAGTATTGGATTTGCGTAGGGTAGGGATGCGGGATAGGAGGTGATCTGAGGGCTCATCCTTTAGGTATTTGTGCGTGTTCCATATGTTGCATTGGTTGACTTCTTCCAGGTATTCGTTCCAATGTTCCAGCTTGACCTTCTCAACCCGTTTTGCGAAGGCATTCCTGGCCGATTTGTATTCTTCGTGGATGGGGTGGGTCCGGATATGTCGTTTGGCTTTTGCAGATCGGGCGATCGTTTTGAGGCGTTTGTTTTCCTGTTGGAGTTCGTGGGACCACCATCGTTTGGTGAACGGGGATGGTTTTTGCAGTGGTACGACCTCTTTGATGGTTTCAGTGATTGCGTGGTTGAGTTGGTCGAGTCGGGTGTTGGCCTCCTGGGTCATGTTGAGTGGGGTGGGCCGTGGGATTTGTTGTAGGTGGAGATTCAATTTGGCGGCGAATTTTTCCCAGTCGGTTAGTCGAAAGTTATGTCTGGGAGGGGTGTTTGTTAGCTCTGGCTTGATCGTGCAGTTTGTGATAATGGGGAAGTGGTCTGAGTTTACGGGTATTAGGTGTTCTGCTACTTCGCATCTGGTGATAGCTTCGGTTATTGTGTCGGAGCAGAATACGTTATCGGGTCTTGTGTAGTTTTTTGATGCATTGGCGTGGAGTGTTGTGATGGCTGGTGGTAATGCCATTCTGAGGTCATGGGTGGCCAAGATGTCGAGTAGAGGTTGTGCGGCGTCCATATTGGCTGGGGTGAACAGGTGGTGGTTGTTGGGGTCGTCCCATAGGGGGTGGTGTCGGTTGAAGTCGCCGAGGAGGATGATTCCTAGGGTGTCTCCGTGGGTGAGGTTGTTGTCGTTGCGTTGCGAGGCTAGGTGGTGGGCCAGGAATTTAAGGGTGTCTTGATGGGTGCCGTCGTTGTATATGTTGTATATGCGCAGCTTGCCTTCACGGCTTATGATTTCGATTGCCGTGATGTCGGGGTTGTCTAAGGGGATGATACGCCAGCCATCTTTGGATATCTTTTTGTTTACGAAGAGTACAGACCGGGTTCGTTTTGCGTTTGCTTTGTTGTGAGTGGTGGGGTAGATGACGTTCCATTTGGAATTGGCTGTGGTGAGGTTTACGCAGTTGATGGCTGGTTCCTGTATTGCTGCGATATCGTAAGTTATGGGGTTAAGATTGTGGAGGAAGTGTTGTTGGGCCGTAGCCGACTTATTCATATTTTGTTGCCATATTGCAATGCTAGTCGGTTTTGGGTTGGGGTTGGTTTCTTGTTGGTTGTCGTTATTCATTGGGCGAAGGTGGTGAGGTTGAGGTCTTTTCGTATGGGTCGGCTGGGTGAGTCCATTGGAGGTGTTGAGGTTGGTGGGTTGAAGTCGGCGTTGTGTTGGGCTTCGGGGGTGTTGCGGTTGGGTTCGTTGCTCCTTTGGTTGAGATAGTCGTCCAGGATAGATTGGGTTCCTGTTGTGGAGGTTAGTTGTGTTTGGTTATGAGCGCGTACCTGAGTGTTTCTTGTGTCGTTTCTGGTTTTGTTGGAGGTTCTCTTTGGTTGGCGGCGGTTTATCGTCGTCCACGTGTCGTTTATGTCTGGACGGGGTTGGTTTTGTGGGGGATGCGGCGTTCGTGTTGTTGTTGGGGTGGTCGCTGTGTTGTCTGAGTTGGTCAGGTGTTTTGGGGTACTGTTGTTGGTGGCGTCTGGCCATGTTGAAGGGTCATCATCCACCGGGAAGTATTTGCATTCGTGTTCCAGGTTGTGTGCGCTGATCCGTTCCTTTTCTTTTAGGAATGATGGGCATCCTCGGTCCCAGGAGGCGTGTTGGTGAGACCTGCAGTTAACGCAATAGTAGTTGTTAGCGCAGGTTTCTTCGCATTGGGGCGTACGATGGTCGTGTTTTCCGCATGTGCCGCATGTGTCTTCGGTTTCTGGACAGTCGTTGATTAGGTGTTTACGGAGTATTTGGCAGCGGAAGCAGTGCATGGGTTCTGGGTGCGCTCGTTGCGCTGAGATTTTCTTGCCTTCTATGTAGAGGTTGTCGCGGATTGCTTTGTTGGCCGCCTCGGGGGAGTTGAAGGTGATGAATGCATGGGCGACCTTTTGGTGGGGTTTGCGGTCAGATGGGTGGCGCATCCATGTGATCTTGCTGATGGAATTCGCTGGGAGGTCGGATGCAGCTTCGATGTCTCTGTGGTGTAAGGGGTTGTCAGCTTCGAGCGAGATCGGGATGAATTCTGCCTTTGTCCTGAAGGATGGTTCTAGTATACGCGCATCTGGATTAAATTTGTTAATGAATGTGTTCTGGTTATTGTGGTTACGTAGCCATCTCGCGCCCTCTTTGTTGCTCATTTCGATGATGATGACGTCTCCTTTGGTTTTCCGGACGCTGCGGCATTGGAAAGTGGGTTGGTTGCTTTGGTTGTTAGTAGGAGGTAGCGCTTGTGTTGCCAGAATCGCCAGTTCCTTTTCGGAGAGGGATTTGATTAGGTCCGAGTTACCTTTGATTGCTACTTGGCGGTCCCTCGTTTCGCTTCTTGCGATGACTTCCTTTTGAACACGGTTGAGGTTGCATCCTGTTGCTGCGGCAGCGGCATAGGAGACTGGGCGGGTTCGGGCATAGGTCGTGGTGTTGTGTGTTGGTTCTGCTGCAGGAAGTCGTTCTTTGATTTCTTCGAGGGAGGTTCTAACTGTTTCTAGAAGGGGGTTGTCAGCGTATTGGGCATCAGTTAGGTTGCTTAATGGAGCGATGTCGTCTAGTTTCATTACGACTGATTCTACGATGGATTCGGTATTTCCGAGGTTACCAATGATAGTGTTGAGTGCTTCATTACTGGCATCTACTTTTTGGTTTAGTTCTTCTAGGGAAAGACATACATATTCCCAGTCTTCTGCCTTGGAGGTGGTGGAGGAGGCGGTTTGCTCGGAGTTGGGGTTGGGTTGGGGCGGAGCATCATTGGATTGGGTTATCATTATGTCTTCTTTAAGCCTTTCGATTTGTGAGGTTAAGGCCGACGTGATTCTATTGGAGATGCTCTGTACGAGGACATCAGTTTCTATGGATTCCATGATGAATGCTACTGAGCGGATGGCGTTGGTTCCTGTCATGGGAATTTTGGCCCACATCAGCAAATTGTCAAGTAACTGTACAGTTCTGCACAACCAGTTACAATGCTTACAGTCCCACAGCAAGGTCCCCCATTGTACAGTCACCCCACAGTTATGTCACAGCTGCTTACAGCATTGTCGTGACTACCTACCCTGTGATGTACTGTACAGTAACCATGATGTGACATTGTGTGACAGCACTATACAGTGAACGTAAGTATTGTACAGTACCTAAGCGTTGTACAGTGTCTTGAGCACGTTACAGCGCTGTACCGTGTCCCACGTGCCGTACCGTGTCTCAAGTGCCGTACAGCACTGTACCGTGTCCCCAGCGCTGTACCGTGTCCCCAGTGCTGTACCGTGCTGTACAGTGGCCTAAGTGCCATACAGCATTGTACCGTGTCCTAAGCGCCGTACAGCACCGTACCGTGTCATAAGCGCCGTACAGCGCTGTGCTTTGTCCTAAGTACCATACAGTGCCATACAGTGCCCTAGGTGCAGTACAGTGTTGTACGCTGTCCTAAGTACCGTACAGCGCTGTGTCTGCTCAACGCACGTACTGTTCATTCTCTCAGATCAGTCATGCATAACGGGTAAATCATATATCATTGCGAAAAATCCCAGTGGATACGTCTAATCCAAATCAATCTCAAACTCATCGTCGTCGTCAGTGATAGCACGAGCCTTGGGGACATATCCGATCCTTGCTGAGGTGTTAGAACATTCGAGCAAACTCAACGATGACCACTGGCAGTTACTCACATTCCAGTGTGAGCCCAGTCGGAAAAGGCAACTTCGACCTTAGAACCGTGGTATTCATCCGCCACCACCTGCTTCATCTTTGCAACGATCTTCCAATATTTGCTCTCGAGAACATCAATGTTCAACTGTTCTCCGGTGTCGAAGCCGTGGTTCTGATACGTACTTAAAATACCGTGGACCTGTGTCAAAGTTGTCAGACCCAAGATTGTTTGATTCAAAAAGTCAACAGTTTACAATAGCGCCGACGAAGACGACAGCTTCGGCAGGAACCTGTTCTTGAAACTCTTGGAACTGGCGAAGAGCCTTGGCAGAGCTGCCATAGAAGGCAGCAAGGCAAATATGTTTTATAGCCGGGTGTACGAAATTGCTCGCTCTTCTCTATAAGATCAATCATTACAAGTCCGTGGAAAGAGGCTCGAAAAGTAATTACCGACGCATCTCGCTCGCCGTGCAAGTATTTAGACTTCTCAAGAAGATTGCTCGCTTTGTCCTTGACACCTTGTAAACGCTCGGTGTTTGTTTGGGCCGTTGATGGGGGGGAAAGGTCATAGTGCGCCGGGACAAGTCGCGAAGCGATCTTCTTAACTTCACTACGGAATGTTTGAGTGTCGTTAAAGAGCTGAGAAACGTTAGCATGGAATTCTCACACTCCAAAACACTTACCATGCGTGCCATGTCCCGCTTGTACGTCGGATAATAATCTTTACAACAAAATGAGAAAGCGAACAGTAGTTGTGACGGATGACTTACCAGCTTCGACCTCCAATTGACTGTCCTCATAATACGCGATGGTTTCAAATAGCACCTCAGAGCACTCAGCATCGATAGCTGATTCGATCCGAGGGAATGGCATGCTCATGATAACGACAAGTCGCATACGTGCCTTGGCATGGTCCAACAATTTTGTCCAGAGCGGAGGGAAGAAGCCGATTGTGCAGGGTTTAGCGGCCTTACTGCCCTTGGGATTCTTCGAATACTTGCCTTGGCGACGACTTTCCTTGGCCGAGCTCTGTGCATTGCGGTTCTCGTCTGTAATCTGGGTATGACGGATCCTCTTGGGTGAGGGCCGAGATTGGATGCTTGTCAAATCACGGTGGACACTGTCGAGATACGTCGGAGAAGGAGACCTGCGGCGGCGGTTGATCGCATAGTGTCGTTGAAGTACGTCATAGTCAGTATTAACCTACGGTGATGTTAGCTTCAATGACAAAACACAGGATAGAGTGTTACCATTTCATCGCCGGGACGGTGGGACTTGCGGGCTTGATGACCATGACCGTCGTCATCATATGACTGAGCATCAGCAATGGGAGGGGTACGCTGAGGAGATTCGCGGCTGATCCAAGGACTATGATCACGCTCTGTGGGGCCCGGGGAAGGCTGACCTTGTTCCCCTGCTCCCCGACCATGCGCTTGTAATCTGTTCGGCCGAGTTGGACTATGAGTTGAAGCGCGACTCGGATCCCCGAACTGTAGTGGAGCTAGTGCTTGTAGTGCCGGTGTTTGTCGTGGATGCGATGGTTGAGAAGGAAGGCGAGACCGGAACGTGAAAGGCTGTGATGGGATACACTGACGAGGCGGGAGCTTCGCCAGACGAGCGCGGGCTTGCTCATTGCCGTTATCGTCTGATTCCATGTCACCTACATCTAAAAATTAGACTCAATAGCACATCGCAATAATAGTGAAATATACCTTGAGCCCGACGACTCGGAGTAGGCAACCGATCATCGCCGTCACCTACCGCTTGCTCGATTTCGACGCTACCCAAAGGACCCTCTCTACCGGGAGGTGGCGATTGCTGCTGATCAATGGCTTGGTAACGGCCCGCCGGCGGCGATTCGTATAAGAAGGCGTTGTCATCCTCGTCGAAACGACCTCGAATTTCTTGCTTGTCTTCTGGGTCTGACGATAAAGAGCTGCTGTCTGAGTCACGCTCTTGCACGAGTACACCAGGAGTCTCGCGCTGAACTTGGACAGGGTGTGATCCCGTAGGCTGACGAAGAGGATGAAGAGTGCGAGATGAAGAACGGTGCGAATGTACGACGGGGGTACGACTGCGTGAACTGTTGACTACAGAGGGATGCCGCGAACCGAGAGCAGGAGTAAGAGACTTCTCTGTGCGCCGGGACGTACGCGGTACAGCTAGGGTACGCTCATCAGACGGTGCCTCACCGCGAGAACGGGGTGCCTCGGATGGCTGGTCACGTCCAGGATTGGCATCCCCAGCACTGGGACGGACAGCGCCGCCTCCTCGTAAGGTACGCGAGCTAGAGTTGCTCACTAGACGATCCCGTTCAAAGGCATGCACGGACTGTGAACCAACGAAAGTAGGTGGGGGTGGCGATCCAAGGTGCAAGCCAAATCGGCTAACGGGGCCCGCTTGTTGTGGGAGTAGCTGTGTATCAGCTTGGGCTGCTGAATTCGGCTGAACCAGCAACCCAGCACCTGAGCGAGGCTGGAGTGAACGTTAGACACAGATCAAAGTAAATGAGGATAGTTCTACATACAATTTCACGTTTGCTCCGCGTTACCGTTTTCCTGGTTTGCCGTGCGGTGGGAGCCATGGCGTTGACTGGTTCGTCATCAGGAAGTACCACCTTCGACCTCTGAGCTTTCTTCTTAGTCACCGCTTCCCCTGTTTTCTCTAGTTGGACGGCATGTCCTCCTAGACCGGCGCCGTTGCGCTTCGGGCGTTGTTTGGGGGTGCTGGGAGGGACAGCGGCCTGAATCGAAGGGACTGCGAGACTCTGAGGTGGTGGAGCGACAGATTGAGATGGATTGTCCTTTAAGTTGACCTTAGTACTTCTGGTTACATGGCGCCTGTTCACCATGATGAATGGGAGGGGAGCCTCGAGAAAGGAATTGGAACAAACGTACCTCAGGCTTAAGTACTCCACGCCTAGGACTGCATTGAAAAATAAAAATAAAGAAAAATAGATGAGAGCTAACGACGATTGAACATTGTGCGTAAGTACCAAGTCTGTCGGTTACATAAGCCACCCGGAAAGGGACTTGATGGAGCGGGTAACTTTCCCGATAAGGATGCTTCAAGCTTGCAGGGTGCTGGTGGATGACATGTTTTTGACACCAGTCGTGCGGCAGGCCTCATCAATGTATTGTAGAGTAATAAAAAAAAACACTGATTACATATAGGACTTAGGCCACGCCCTACTAGTATACCCATCAGGTAGCCCGTAATCATCCAAGTACAGTGGGCGAGAAGGATCAGGCTGTGGCTTACTATGTAATTCCAACATCGGCCAGCTTGCCCGTCACCTACAAGGACGGCGTTCACCGTCTCGTCGACGATACCATCCTCCATGAAGAGATCCGAACAGTGGAACCCGTCGCCCTTGTAGATGGGCTGCGTGGCCGTGTTCGCGTTATCGAGACCGTCCGCAGAGACGGTAGCCTTGCGCCAAGGATCGCCTGCAAGGTAACATTGATCGCACACACGAGCGTCGATCGAGAACAGGACTGGGCAGGAACACGCAGGGAGACCATTGGCAAAGAAAAGCCTATCCACGTTCACGTCCCACCCCGCGTACATCGTGTCCACCTCGGCAGCGGACGGCGACGGCGGGAGCGAAAACTTTCGCAGAAACATGTTGACGCATTGTCGCTGATCATGATGCCTGCGCCATTCAATACGCGGTCATGGACGAGCGCCCACCACTCCATAGATGGGTTGCAGGATCCGACTCACGATCGCGGGCTGGCCGAGAGGGGGACCGACCTGGTAATACCCGACCTAGTTGCAGACCATCCAGAACCATGAGCGAGTGGTATTGTTCACGCTAACGTCCGTCCAGTATGTTTGACCAGCGTTGTACGTCCCAGGGCACATCCTGCACACATCGTCCGCATCAGCATTCCCAAGCACCGACGACATCGACCTATCTAGAAAACGCACTTATGACCAGAAGCAAAGTCATCGATATGCGAGAGACCGCCAGGCCCGAAGGCTTCTTTCAGACTCTGCATAGCAGCCGTATTGTCCTCAGCGTAGATCTGGCCGAGGTACACAATAGCGGCTTGAACAAATCTGGGCATGTATTCACGGATAGGCGTGAAATAGCCGTAATAGTAGTCACTACGCAGATAGGATGGGGAGGATCAGACGTGAAACAATGCAGCGCTGGAAGTGACCACCCACCTACAGGTATGTGTAGCTGAGTCATTGCAGTAAGGAAAATATGCGTCGGAACGTGCGGAAGAATGGGCCAATCTGGACCGTCATATTGAGTGCGAGTCAGATTCCAGTTGGTGGATCTGAATAGAACTAGATGAAGATTACCTTTGCTACGCCGCGTTGGAGTTGCAAGGGAGGCCTCGCTTTCACTTGAGAAAGCTCCACTGCTACTTCGCCGCATCAGCCAACGTGTCCGCTCGACAGGCCCAGCAGGTCCACACGACACAGGTGGGCGTCCGAGCCCAAGACCCTCATACTTATTTGCTTCTTTCCTCGTACTCGGGCTGTTCTCTTCATCCTCATCCTCATCAGACCCTTGCAGGTCCAACCTCTTTTTGACACCGAGTGGAGGAAATGCTGCGGGCAAACTCTTGTGGGGCCCGTTCTTCATTTTACCACCGGGCGCCGCTCCGAGATCCAGCCCTCCGAAGTTGAACCCAACCTTGGCAGCCACAGCACTTTGCCAGGGTCTGTTTCCTCCGAGGTATGCGTTCTTGAGCTTCTTGACCGGTGTACCTGGTAGCTTCTTTAGCCGAGGGTTTGCTGCCAGCTGCAAGCGTCCGAAGGATGAATGCGTCTACATCCACTCCGTCATCTGTTCTGAAGTCGTCGTCCGAACCGCTAACAACAGATGCCGGGGGCCAGCCAGAATCAGGACCAGGCAGCATGCCCGGTGTAATCAGATCATCCCCGATATCTGAATTCAAAGAAGACGCTGATGTCGAAGTACATGGCATAGCGGAGAGTGAAAGTGAAGTGCCTGCACTACCCTCGTCACCACTCAAGGTAACACCTGAATCGTGAGGCTTACATTTCAGTGGAAGCATATCCTTGCCCTTCTTCCCCGTTGGTCTGGGAGATGGAGTGCCTTCAGTGACGTTGAACACGAACGACGTCTCCGGTGGACCACACGGCTCAAAGAACATATCGGTGTCGTCGTCATGACTGCCATGAGGTAGTGAAAGGGGGGATGAATTCGGCGATGGTATATTGAGAGTAGAACGCCACGGAAACGTAGCAATTGTTTCGCTACCAGATCCTGCGTAACTATGCCTGTTGAACACCAATGTATGCGCATTAACGCAGGGGTTCGCTGATGACGTAGTAGCATTTGATGCTGTACGCGAACGGGTCTTGGTCGCGGTTTGAGGGATGGACGGACCAAAGAAGAGTGAGGCAGAGCTGGTGCTTGCGAGACACGTCATAGGTGGGTGAGGTGCAGTATTGGGTGCGTTTGTCTGCAAGAAGGGGTGTGGAACACTACTGCCGGTAAGCCGTCTGCGAGGCATTGGGGAGTCGTTCGCTGGAGGTGGAACATTGTGAATAATGGAAGTCCGATTCCGACTGCCAGACGGAAAAGAGACCGGTGGGGACTTTGATGGCTGTCCATGCTTGGGACTTGATATGTCAGGCTATAGATGGGCGTAAATGTTTTAGTGCGGCGCACGTTTGATGAAAGAACCATACGCACATGAGATGAAGCAGAGGGTGAGGATGTTTGGTTTCGCTCCCGAGGAACTCGAGAGACACAGGTCTCGAACGGGCCCGTCTCTTCAGAATATGGCCTCTGGGTAGTATTGCCTCGGTCACTACGTCCGAGTCAGGCGGGCATATAACAGGTGGAGATGCCCATGACGCTGGGGACGTTGACGGTGAATCCGATGGTAACGGCATGTCGAGGGGAGGGGAGGACCGTGGAGAGGTTTGGGTGGCAATAGATACTACCGCCCAAGGCGCAGCCTGAGCGTACTCTGCTTCTAGATGTTGTAATCGGAGAAGGTATATTGATCCTTAAGTTGCTTACCAGCAAACATGAGGCATTGCTGATCTGGGGAAATGCCTTCCTTGGCACAAATCCTCACCTTCGCATTGTCGATTGTATCTGAGGACTCGAGCTCCAACGTGACTCGGATGGTCTTGACCATGAAAGTCTTGACGAAGATTTGCATACCACTGCGCAGACGAGTACAGAATGAAGCATCAATTCCTTCCGAATGTTGTGATCGGAAGGAGTGCAACCATCTTCGAGCTGCATCCTGACGAAGATGAGGCGCTGCTGGTCAGGGGGATTCCCTCCTTGTCATGAATCTTCGCTTCCATATTGTCGATCGTGTCAGAGGACTCCGCTTCAAGCACAATCACATTGCCGGTGACATCTTGACGAAAATCTGCATACCACGACGGGCGTGATGAAAGGCTTTGCGGCAAATTAGAACAGAAATCAGAAATACAAACAATAAACATACCGAGATGAAGTGTGGACTCCTTCTGGATGTTGTGGTCGAACAGAGTGCGACCATTCTCCAGCTGCTTCACAGCGAAGATAAGATGTTTCTGGTCGGGAGGAATACCCTCCTTGTCCTGAATCTTAACCTTGACATTGTCGATGGTGTCCGAGGATTCGACCTCCACGAAGATCCACCTAAGGTTGCGTCGAGAATATGCGATCAAGGTGGATGTATTCATAACGAATGCCGAGTCCGATGCGCGCCGACGCATCCTCAGAGCCGCTTGCCAGTCGAGACGCTGAGCGCAACCTTCGTCAACGTCCGACCACAGTCTCGAGAAGTCGCGCCCACCAATGTGTTCCACGACGTTCATCATACGAAAGACGATGACCCCCGTCTGCACTGAAGCTCCCTCCAAGAGCGCAGTTTTGAGTTCTTGCAACTTGTTCTGGTAATCAGCGATCTTCGTATCGATATCAGACATCGTGTATTTTGCCGTCCGAATCCCTAGTTACCAAATCAGTTGTGGTCACTATGAAACCAGGCGGTGACGAACAAAA
>JBBPMW010000913.1:0-13135 GCA_038090535.1 Tylopilus alboater | reverse complement strand
ACCTTTCCTCGTTGTCGATGCATTGGATGAGTGCACAGGTATTGAAGACCTTCTCAGTGCTCTCACGGAGTTGCAAAAGGGCAGCAGTATCCGATTATTTGTAACCAGCCGACCACTCCAGATCATCAAAGACTGTTTGTCAGGTTGTACGTCGATCAATATGGATATGATGAAGTACGAGGTGTCGGCAGATATCAAACTGCATGTCAGGAGAGTTCTAGACTCTCATCGGCGGCTCAGAGCCATGGATGCTAGCCTGAAGGATGAGATGTATTCTATTTTATGCGAGAGAGCCGATGCGATGTGAGTAGTCACACTGTGTTGCCCTTTCATAAGTTTGTAACTACTGTTCTCTAGGTTTCGATGGGTTCAATGTCAACTCGACATCCTCGAGCGGTGCATGACTGCGAGGCAAATTCGAGAGGTGTTGGATGACCTTCCGAGCAGCCTCCACGAGACGTACGAGAGAATTCTTCTCAAGATGAATGAAGATGAGCGCGAAGGCAAGGTCGCAACACGTGCTTTGACTTGGCTCGTAGTAGCGTTGTGTCCCCTGCAATTGTCTCAAATCATAGAAGGTCTTTCCATTGACCCTGTCCGACAAGTGCTGGACCGTGCTTCTGGACCGGTTCATGGCTCCGCTCTGCTGGATGTGTTAGGGAGTTTGGTGACATACAATGAAGTGACGGATATCGTCATCCTATCTCACTTCAGCGTTAAGGTATACCAGATGATGCAACCGTTTTCGACTCCATGGATGCTGATATGTTGTTTTTGCAGGAGTACTTGATTGCAGAATCCACTCGCAGCCGCTATCCATCATATCACATCGACGAGCAAGCTGCTCATGTCCAGCTGCTTTTACTTTGCACGTACTACATCAGCGTTTACCTAGAGTGGGGTGACTGGCCGGCCGGCCATGAGGTGTCACCTCAAAGCACTCATAAAACCAGGATATGCCTTGACGACTTGGACATGGCAACCTGTTCCACAAAAGACCAGAGGTTGCCAGTGCTGTCATCAGAGTTCCACTCCTTTGATGAATATGTGCTATCCTGCACTTTTCGCCACCTTTCCCATATCAATCCTGGAGACAGAAAGGTCCTGCGTGCTCTCAAAACTCTTCACTCGAATGTGCAACAGCACCCTTCGGAATGGGATCAATTGTGCGAGAGATCCGACTCCTACAGCACTCAATGGCCAACTCTCAAACATGACTTTCTCCTGTACATCCTCATTGCTTTTGCACCTCCACCGCTCCTCCGTTCATTCATTGGTCGTGCTCAGCTGAAGGCGAAGGACGGGACTAACCCACTTATATATGCAGCTCGTTTCGGCACGGTTCAACATGCCAAGATCTTGCTCTCCAGCGGTGTTAGTCTCAACCATAGAGGCTGGGATCCCCACTTTGACTACCGTCAGCTTCTGCCACTCGAGGCTGCCGTCCAACATGCCAGAGATGAAGATCTTCAAATGGTCAGCCTGTTCTTGGCTGAAGGAAGCCCAGTGCCCCATGAGTTATTTGCATGTGCATTCTCACGACACTGCAGCCTTCCTGCTCGCAACATGTCAAGACTGCTACAAACCGATGAATTTGTGGAGTGGGCTGCAAATTCGCTTGACGGACTACTTCTACGTGCATTGGACCCCACATGGTATTCGATCTACGCGACGGGCCACCGGCCCTCCCAACAGGACATGGATGTAATTCAACGAAGGATTGCTCAAATCGGCTGTGACCCATCAACCGGATTTAATGAGACATCCCTCCGCCATGCTGTATCTGTCGGGCATGTTTCCACCGTTCAAAGGATGCTTTCGCAGGATGTGCCATTACCTCCCGACATCATTCTCGATGCATCACGTAGCCCGATGCCAAATACTGAAATGATGTGCCTCTGCCTCAGCACAGGGAGTGATGTACACGTTGTTTCATTCAGGGAGGATACCCCACTACATCTCACTCTGACCTCCCGTTTTTCGGACTGGGACTTCTCTGAAGATGATCATTTAGAAAGTCTCCAGGTCCTCATTGATGCAGGGTGCAATCCATCCACATGCAATTTAGCCGGTGAAACACCACTCCACCTTGCTGTCAGATGTGGATCATTTATTTCTATTGCCGAGTACTTGCTTGGGCTAGTACCACTGCCATCCGACATCTTGATCGCTGCATCCGAATCATGCAAGGCATCCATGATTCATCTTGTTACGCACAAAGGAGCTGATGTGCACACAATCGCATCAAATGGGGACACGCCACTCCATCGGGTTCTCGACAACGCATGGGTCGACCCAGAAAGACAGCTAGATTGTGTCAAAGTTCTTATCAACTCTGGCTGCAATCCTTGTTTACCCAATGCCCATGGTGAAACACCTTTCGAGATTGCAGCAAAAAATGGCAATCTTCCAGTCATTCAGTATCTTCACAGCATACTGAATTCCACGTTCCACTCTGACATCATCCTCTCTGTTGTTGGCAGTGGACATTTGGATGCGAATCCACTGATCAGATACTTCATCGACAAGGGGGCCAGTATACATGTTACTCACCCCAACGGAGACACTCTACTTCACCTTGCCACACATTGCCAGGACACAAAGTGCTTGAAAAGAATGAAACTTCTCATCAATGCTGGATGTGATCCCCGTGCATGCAATTTTGCTGGTGAAACACCGTTCCATCTTGCAGCCAGGCAGGGACACATACAGGCCATGCAGTATCTGCTCTCCCTCGGTATCTCGGTTCCTCCAGACATAATGCTCACTCAGCTTGAAGGGGGTTGTCCTTTCTATCCACGGCATCCAAGCCACCACTCTGTTTACTTCCTCCTGGATAAAGGAGGCGACGTACGCACTGTTGCAAAAAATGGTGACACGATGTTACACCTCGCTGCGTCGGACTTTTTTCCGGAAGAAGAGGCTTTGGAGTTGGCAAAACATCTCGTTCATGCTGGGTGCATCCCATGTGCATCGAATTCGAAACAAGAAACACCACTTCATATTGCCGCACGACATGGATTCGTCTCTCTCGTCAAATATCTTCTTTCATTGAACACGGAACTCCATCCGGACATATTACTCGCTGCGTCAACCGGTTACTCAGACAAAGCGCAGTTGATTCGTCACCTTGTCCAAGAAGGCGCCAATATTTCCATTACCACAACGGACGGAGACACGCCACTGCATCTGCTCCTAACCACGGGCAACGAAGATGATCGTCTGGAGTGTGTTAAAATCCTCATTGGTGCTGGGTGCCATCCTGGTACCCGGAACGCAGCTGGGGAGACACCACTGCATACTGCAGCAAGGCATGGCTTCAATACGATCTTGGAATATTTCCTTTCACAAGGTGTTCCGCTCCCCGATGACATCTTGCTCGCCTCCAGGACACAAAGTACAATTCAGTTCCTTCTCAGCAAAGGGTTAGATTTACGTAGCGTCGTGGAGGCTGATGGCGCCACAGAACTAATGCATCGTGTACTCGACTCGGACCCTCCTTCAACCCGGAATTACTCTCCTTCCATTTGGAAACACCGTTCCGTGGAGTTTGCGATGATTCTCATCGGTGCTGGTTGGGATCCTTCGCTGGGAAGTTCAGCCGGAGAAACAGTCATCCATGTTGCAGCAAGGAAACGCGACATTGCTGCCATCAAGTTTTTCCTTTCGCAAAACGTACCGCTCCCCCACAATATCCTCCTCACCGTAGTATCCCTTTCCCCTGGTGCTTCACTAAGTTACGGCGCATGGCTTCTGACCCGTTTCCTTATCCGTGAAGGAGCAAATGTCAATGTTGCTGCATCGAACGGGAATACCCCCTTGCATCTCGCCATGACGTACGACTTTACTCCTGGACAAAATGTCTTCCCTCCTCCTGAACGGCTGTCATGGGAGTTGGTTGAGGCTCTCATTAACGGCGGTTCTGACCCCCATGCACAAAACATGGACGGACAGACCCCCTTGGACCTTGCGGAAGCGAAGGGACACTTTTTCAAGGAGAATTTCCTACGCCTGGTCCGAAACGCTGCTGATGCGCGCCGTCTGCGTTCCTAACCGAAATCTGTAGGACGTTTAGATGTCGGAACGAATCGCCTCGTACCTGCCTCTACTCCTACGCACGTAACCCCTCGATGTATCATGTACTAGTAGCTCAGCGAATATGGTCTCAAAGGGATCCCTCAATTGTTGCCTATTGTAGTTTGTCCGCTTCGACGTCGTCGGCTCGTTAGCACCTTGAATTTGATGTTGAACGTTGATGGCCGAGACGAACGCAAAGCATCCCTCTTGCGACACTGGCTTGTTCGTCATCGCTTGGTACCGTTCGATCATGCAATCCTACTCCAAGATTAGGTGAGTGGCGAAGTCAACGTACGACGGAACTCGATCGTTCGGATTCGTTCCTAGTCTGGTGACCCTGAGCCAGTCTATCGACGATTTGCCTCAGGCGGATTTTCCATTCCGCGAACCCAACGCACCCGATAATCCATCATAACCAACTGGAATAACACGATACAACATCGACCGACGACGAGCCACCCTCCCTAGCCAGCTAGGCAGGGCTCTGACATACGCAGTAACAAAACGACACCGAAAACACCGTGCCCCTCACCGGATCCCCAAAATCCCCCTTGCACCCCCCTCCTCCTTCTTCCCGACCGTCTTCTTCTTCCCCTTGACGTCCCTGGAATCCCAAATGCGCCAAAACTTGAGGTTCTCGTCCCCAGCGCCAGTCACGAGGACCTCCCCGTTGGGCGAGAGTGCCGAAAACAGCACGCGCGAGTCGTGGGCGTCGCGAATCTCGAATAGTTTAGGCGTCGGCGTCGGCGTGGGTGTCGTCCCGCGCGAGCCAGCCGTGGCCGTGCCTGTTCCCGATCCAGAGCCCGAGCCCGAGCCCGACCCAGACGACGAAGGGGGGTACCCCCACCCGATGATCGCGTTCCCCGGAAACCCATGCGTGCTCACCAACTCTTTTCGATCCACGCTCCAGTGCACACCCGTCACCTGCGCCCCGGTGTGATACGTATGCAACCTCGCCCCCGTGTTCATGTTCCAAATATGTATACATGCATCCGAGGTTCCACCCCCGCTCGCGAGGAGCGGCGACCACGGCGAGAATGCGAGGGCCTTGACCGCCGCCGTGTGATTGCGTTTCGTCCACTTGGGTGCGCCCCGGGTATTGGACCCCACGTCACCACCGCGGCCGTCCCAGAGGTTAACGACGTTGTCGTTGCCACCGCTGGCGATGACCTCGCCACCGTGACTCCAACGCAACCCACACACCTCGCCCGTGTGTCCCTGGAGCGTCGCGACGACATGACGCGGGACGCGGACGTCGTGATGTACGATCGAGCCATTGGAATGCCCCGAAGTCAAGATATGGTTGAACCAACTCAGACTCGCGACCTGTCCCGCACTGGTGGCGTCCGAGTTCGGGGCCATGGTGCGCAGTTTTTGAGACGAGGCCACGTCCCAGAGCTCAATAGCGCCCGTGCCCAGACCAATTCCGATGTAGGCGCCGTCGCCGCTGAAATCGACGCTGGCGACGTAGGTGTCGTCGGGTGCGTCGCCGAGATGGGAGACGACGCCGGTGTCAGCTGCCCAAATGTAGGTGCTTTCGCCGAGAGCGACGCCGACGACGTTGAGGGCGCTCCACGAAATGAGGTTGAGGTAAAAGTCGTCGACCATGCCTGGCGCGTCGAGGACGCGTTCGGGAGTGGTGGGGACACGACGGGACTTTGTGGAAGCGGTGCCGTTAGAGGAGGGGAGGGCATCGCGGGCGTAGAGGGGGCGTGCGAGGTTGCGTTGGGCGGAGAGGAACGTGGAAGAAGAGGAGGCAGGGGGTGGTTCGTGGTAGGCGAGGACGCGTTTGTTAATGGGTACACCGGTTGCATTAGCAAGACGGGCGGTGTGGCCTGGGGAAGAGTTGTTGGCATTGGCAGCTGCAGCGGTTGCGCCCGAGGATAGAGAAGAGGGGAGGGCAGCGTCTTCACGAGCGGTGATAAAGCGATCGGCGTGAGTAGACGAGTGCGAGAGGGTGCGCTCGCGGGTGGAGGGCGTGGAGCGGGAGCGTTTTAGTTCAGGACGGGGCGGATGGTAGTCGTGCGAGACGACATCGAGACGAGACTCTACGCCACCTTTTCTGATGACGCCTGTATTAGAGGACGTCGGTACGGGCGCTGCAGCAGAAGTGGTGCGTTTGACGGGGGATACGGGGCGAGAACGGACGAGGAAGGGATTCGACACGTCCGCTGGGTGAGCGCGTTTCTGGGGTGAACCGAGCGAGACGGCGTTGAACTGGGTCACGATCGACGGCGTGAGTGGCGTCTTTGCATCGCTGCGAGACCGAAATCGCGAGGGTGTCTTGGGATGGTTCATCTTCGACGACGACAAGCCAAACTGACACTCGGCGCGTGTTTTGAACCATTCACCACGTGTAGCATCATGTGATCCATCACGTGGTCAGGACACGCTCGTCAAAGTCAGCCTCCAGGCCATTCATAAGGACGGGGACAGGGGCAGAGTAGGACACGATACGACAATGTCTTGGCTACGCTCGTTTACCACACTCCTTTGGCTCTTCATGTATGCCCTCGCGATGCCCCTTGCCGACGACGATTCAGACGACGACGACGACAGCGACGATGGGTGTGGGTCGGACACGCCGCAACCCGTCCAGCTTGTCGTGTCCACACCTCCCGCCATCCATGTCCAAGACGCCCCCTCTGCGGCCATCCTCGCACCATATGAACGTCCGCCAACCCCACATCCATCCCACTCCCAGTACCCCCACGCGACCCTCCCCGTATCCCATCGGTCCCAAACACCAGCCATTCTCGGCACCGTAGTCGGGATCGTGATCGCCCTCATCGCCCTCACCCTGACGGCGCGCTGCGTCGCTCGCCGTCGTCGCAACGCCGCAGACCCCTTCAAGGACCCCTCTAAATCAAGATTCACCGCGTTCCGGCTACGCAGGTCCATCACCTCAGAGAAGCGTCTCTCGGACGAATCATGGGTCTCGCCCACGCTCCCTAGCATCGGGTCTCCAGGGTCACCGCTCTCGCAGGACCTCGAGTTGCGTCGGTATGCCTTTCCACAACGCAAGCTCGTCCCCGTCACCACCCCAGTCTGCACCCCCATTGACATCGAGTTCGGGCCCCGTCTCGAATTTGCCAATGGCGATCCCGGTTCGGTGATTCCAGTCCCGCCCGTGCGCGTCCCATCGCCAGTTTACATCTCCCCATTTTCCCCATCCCCTTCTCTCTCTTCCTCCTCTTCCCTCTCACCCACACCGTCCATGGAACCACTCAACTCTCCCTCTCCGAACCCAGCCCGTCTCTCCCGCCTCCTCTCCTCCACCTTTAGAGACACCCGCGTCGTCACGTTCCCCGCACGTCCCACGACCGCCCACCTCATCCAAACCGCACGCTCGTACGCCCACGCCTACCGTCCCTCGAGTTCAACCACCACCTCTCTCTACATCCCACCCACACCCTCCACGCGGCTCTCCGGCACGCGTTCCAGAACCGGCTTCTACCCCGCGACGACGGACGACGCGCGCGCTGCGTGGGGGAGAGTCAGAGACACGTTTTCCACCGTGACGACCTCGGACACGGACACGGTCTGTACGGTTCCACACCTGATCCTCGCCGTGGAGGAGGTCCAGACCTCCACATCCCTGTTCGCCGATCCAGATCCAGATCCTGTCAGTGGGAATGGGACCGGGAGCGAGCAGCCGGTGAGTGCACCCGCCCTGGGCCAGCCGTTGTCAGCGAGCACGGAGGGGCAGGCGCAGGCACGGACGCCGCTGGGAACCCCGTTGGGTTTGAAACTGCGTCTGTCGGACGCGAATGAGCACGCACGGTACCGTTTGCGCGAGAGACAGCGCGAATGCGAACGACAACGGACAAGGGAGGGTGAGAAGGAGAGGGAACGCGCGGAACAGCGGCTCAGCACAGACTCGCAGACGTCTGCATCTACGGCGACGAGCATGGAGACGGTGCGTGCTGTTCGTCAACGGTCACGGTCGTTGGAGGTAGAGGAGGTGAGGTACGAGTTCAAGTTGCGAGATTCGGAGAGGGTGCTGCGCGAAATTGGTTGGTAGTGACAAAGAAAGCGCGTGCGGGTCTAAATTGGGTGGTAGGAGTCACCCATTGATGATAGTACTCGATCTTATCCTTTTGGTCACAATGCCCTGGCTCGTTTGCATTGTCCAGTGTGTCGGCGACATGGGATAGGTCCGAGTCTTGCAGAAACCAACTCGGAACGCGTGGGAAAACTATGAAATGGATCAATCTGGGTTGGCGTCGAGCCTTCAAGTTATTACTCCGTTCACGCGTTCACTCTGCCATACACCATCCACAGTCACTGTGATCAATGGCCGGATGAGACTCCGAAGTTCCCCATCTACTGCGTGCCGATACCTGTCGTGGTCGACGCGGAAGGAACGCACGTGATCACGAACAAACCCGAAAACGTTTACCCATGTACTCCCGACTCCGAGTCTCGCTTTCAACGTACCAAGGTATCCGATTGAAAGTCGTTGGTTTAAACCCCAACGTCAACCGTTCATACTTTACGTCGGCCAATGACAACAAGGAGAGCCCTAGGATGGTTCATCCACTCCGTCAACATACCACGCGCCGTCGAAACTCGAGAGCTCCCTCGGCGGACAGGCGTATGTATGTCTGGCCGTCCTCACGAAATCATCCCGAATCAAATTTCTGTCGCTGCCGCTCGTGTCCTTTAGGTCACGTCGTTTTTAATTCGTATTGCGTTCACGGCATGCCGCTCATTTTTTGCGTCTGCGGGCTTCCCCTCCTACATGATGCGGATCATTGGCCGGAACATGGCCAGTGACGAGCCATGGTGTCACGTCTGCTGCGGTCGGGGGAATCGGACGTCCGTAGGCACCGTTCTCCGAAATTCTCGGCCTGTACATAACGATCGGACTGGGTGGGGACGTGTGGGTGTGGTTCCTACCATGCCAAGGGTCTCGTCAGGGGGTCACCGCTACGCTGATCATCACCATTACGAGTGTGCTATCGTCCCTCCCACTGTGCCGACTCATATCTGGGAGTCGGCCAGGCACTTATGCGCATGCGCAGGTACCAGCGGCGTTCGCTCTGAACAGAGGTGGTGTCTCGATTGGCGTGGGATGGCAGAGACAAGGAACCCTCACTGCTCGATGGGAACAGTCTCGTCGTGGGGTTAACGCCACCCCGAGCGTTCCTTCCGAGCGTGCTGTCGACCATCTTCCATTGCGCCGGCTCTGGGAACTGGCCAGGCACCGTACATGTGCAAGTACCTCCCCGTGCCCTGAACAGGGATCGTATCGGTGAGAAAGAGGAGGGACACCTGCTCGATGGGAACAGTCTCATCGCGGGGTTATCGCTACCGTCGCACTTCCGAGTACGCGCCGACTCATCATATCTGTCAGTTGGCCAGGCACTGTGTACGTGTGCAGGTACCACCGGCGTCCGACCTGAACAAGGGGATTTCTTGATACAGGGGAGCCCCCCCTTAGTCCATAGATGTCTTACGAAGTGGCTCGTAATCTGACCACATATAAAAAACCGAGTTCTGTGAGTTTCCCCCACCTCAGAAGCATGGCGATGCCTGAATCACTCTCATCGACTCTAGCGACGCGCAACGACGGTGCAGCCCCCGTCGTCATTGACATACCCACTCTCGGTCGTGCTGTTCGTGTCGGCGAACTCTATGACCAACGCTCGGGAAAGTTCCTTGGTGTCCAACTCTATCCTCTTGACAAGGTCAAGGATCCGGCCGTGACTGACATCAGGCATACGGATCTCTCCATCAGCCTCTCAAACACCCATGAAGAGAAGGCCAGCTTGCTCGATATCCACGCACAGCTTTCCCTCGATGTTCTCGGTGGCCTTGTCAAGGTCTCAGGCTCAGCTTCCTACCTCAATGACCAGAAATCCAACACTCACGAATCCTCGTTCGTCATGGCCCTCAAGATGCAACTTACCGAGAAGCGTATCCCCTTCGCCGAGAACGACCTAGGGCGGAACGTTCTTCAAGTTGTGGAAGAGGATTACATCGTAACGAAGCAAGCTACGCATTTCGTCTCGTCTATCGTTTACGGTGGCAACTTCATCGTCAACCTCGTTGCCCGGCAGTCGGAGTTGTCTAAGGAGGAAAAGGTCGAAGGAAGCTTGCAGGCACAGTTCAACAAGTTAAAGGGTGCGATCACTCTGGACGCCAAGGCGGACACAAAAATCAAGGATCAATTCAAGAACATGGATGACAAGTTCGATCTCGTGGTATGTCCTTGTATTCAGACTCCATATAGTTTCTGATTTTATATATGTTATAACATAGATCCATGGCGATGTCGCCTTGAAGCAGGTCCCAACCAACCCCCAGGATGTCTTGGACACTTTCCCGAAGGCTGCAGAGCTTATCAGTGAGAACGGAGGAGTCCCGATGTCGGTTACCCTTCAGCCCATCCCTCCAAAGCTACAACAAGGAGACCTCGTCTATCAGCTCGATGCAGATTTCTTGGACGAAGTCTTGAAAGCGTTCTCAATGCTGGATGACCTCAGCAGCCGTTTCCAGGTTCTCTTGGGTCATACCAAGAAAAGCCTGCACGACTTCGTTCCTGAGCTGGTTCGAACGGCCCGTGTTGTCGCTGCTGCATACGCCAAGGAGCATAGCGCGTTACTCCACCAGCTCACTAACTTTTTACAAGATTTCAAGCATGGAGCTCCGCTAAAACCGGATGGTATTTTTGCAAGTTCTTCCTCTGAGTCGGGAATCACGGGGGATAAGGTGCTTCAGAAGGCTCTGGAGATATACAATAAGCATCTCGACCCGAATGAGAGGAACGAGGAAATATCAACCCAGTACCCATCAAGCCTTGTAGGATTGGAGAACCAGCTCTCACGGTTCCAGAACTTTGTCGCCGACGCTCGGAGGGTTAGGGAATCCCTGCAGAAGCCCGACAAACCTGTCGAGGGCAAGGCCGCCGAGGAAAACTCAGTCTACTTGTGCAGCATTGATGAGGTCTGCAGGGCTGTTGGAATCTACAGCACGATTCCGCTATTCGTCATGATTCCCTTGACGAGTGACGATCTGAACCCCGATCTCACTGCCGTTCAGTATCTCGCGATGCTTCGGAAACACGCTGCGTATTTCAAAGACCCTGCCACCCCTGCCTACCTGGTATATGCGGAGAATCTGGAGAAGCTTGAGCACCGGCTGCCAAACAACAAAGTGTTTTCCCAACTCACGAAACCCTCTCTTTTCATCGGTGAAGTCGATAGTGATGGTAATCTGACCTGGAAACCGCCGCCTACCCCGACGGTTACTCTCAGGCTTAATCACCAACCCTCAAACCAAAAACTGTGCGTGTCACCTTTAGCAATCTCGCCGCAGTGCACTTACCTTCAAGTTCTGGTGTACCCACAGCGGTGACCTCTTCCTTGACGTTGGTTCAGTCGATGGCTTGCATCCATTTAGCATTCAGATTTCGGCCAAGGCTCCCAGCGCCGTTCCGGCGGAATCTGAGCTAATTTTATTAGTGCGCAACGCCGAGACCAAATCCATGTTCTTCCAATTCTCGATCACTCCCTTGAGAGTCGACATTCCTGACGGTCCCGTACAATTGACGTTACCAAACACGGTCCCTAAAGCAGGCAGTAATTTCATACTGACATTCATCCAAGACACGGAGGCCCGAAAGTGGCGCCTATACCTTCGTAGCGATGTGCCTGAAGAAAACGCCGAGGTGCACTTGGGTCAGACGATCCCTCTAGAGGCCAAGAAAGTGAGTGCTGCTCGCGCGCCCGCTTGGCGTTATGGCTCACCGCCAGCTTGACAGTTACAAATCGCTTTCATGAGCACGCGCGAGGAACTGAAATGGTGGTCCGGCGAGGTAAGCTCGCTCGATGATCGTGTTATCGCAGCTCACCCTCCACCCCAGTTGTACGAAGTAAAGGCGTTCGCGCGTGCACTCACCAAGGTGTGTCGTTTTCGGTCGTCGGAAGCCAGTACTGATGCTTTTTTTTTTCTTTCAGGAAGAGGTCGATGTCCAGTACTTGGAGTGGAAAGAAAAGCAGGCCGGACATTGATGGGGAACCTACGGTTGGCTGTTCCTACGAAGAAAATACTGTTATCACGCCCCGCCGCTCGCTGCGTCGAGCACGTAGGAATATATTACGTTGTCCCCGAAAATGCCGCCTTGTCCCGATCCACGTCAGATCGGGCTCAGAGAAACGCCTGAATTGGTACCGCCACTGACTCTGGATCGCATGCCAAGTTGGGTGGCACGAGTTCGACTCGAAGCCGAAGGCTTGACAAGCAGAAAAGCAGACCCTGCCAAACTGATCAGTATGAGTGACAGGACAAAACCATCAGCGTCGCGGCCACCACCACATATGAGGCCCAGCGGCCATATAAATGGAACTTGCAGGCTTCTTTATTGAACTGTTCAACAGTTGTTTGTTTCGCAGTAGGTTTTTCACTCTAATCGGCGTCGTAAGCTCGTTTAGGGACATACCGTTCACAACTACGTTTCCGAACTCCAAGAATTATGGAACTTGATTGGTGGTGCCAATGAGCACGAAAAGGTGAATAAACTGTGGGATGGTTTTCAGTTTTCACCTCTGGCTGCAAACCAAGCTATGGAAGGACACGATCGTTGACCTTTGGATGGTAAAAGCTGGTCTCGACTAGGCCCAGGACGGTGGGTATATTCGAAGCCGCAACCTACATGTCGCCAGGACCGAAATACAACAAATAAGCTACACAGTAACACAAGATCTCATCGTCCACAATTCAGACCGTGCGACGAACACCCACAAGCGTAACCGAATCGTGAAAAGCACCGCATGAGATCATACCCCGAATCACATAAGATATGATATTTTGAAACAATCCGTTAGGGCGCGGTAAGTAGCTTCGGCAGCCAGTTCCATGGCGGTTCGCTTGTCAGGACCCACGCCCCTTCCATATTCGATGCCCTCAACTACAGACGGCCACTCGTGAGTGCCTAGGCAACAATGCATCGACCTCGCATGGCTTACCGTACGCAACCGCCAACCATCGCGAGTCGTGTGATGGGCCAGGCGCTGTGATCGACCAGGAAAAGCGACTACGCTGGCATTGAAGG
>JBBPMW010000912.1:0-13147 GCA_038090535.1 Tylopilus alboater | reverse complement strand
GCTTGGCAGCATGACGACGGAGTGCTTCATTATTCTGTGGACGGTCCGATGCCTCGCGTCCTTCATTGTGAGACAAAGATGTTGTCAGCACCCGTATGAATGAAAAATAGTCGTACCTTTTTGAAGTTCCTTGGTACGTGCAGCCTGAGCCCTGCGAGCACGTATCTCGGCCATGTCATCCGAGTCACTGCCGTCATCTTCACTCTTCATACTGCATAGCTTCATTCTGTTCTTGGAGGGGACAGATAGCTTGATGAACATCAACAGTTCAACCACCAATCGTGATAGGCAACTGACCTCCTCCACCACAACAAGGTCTCTTTCACCCACGGATCATCTTTGTCCTCAAACATCTCAATGATCCTCCAAAACAAGTCGTTGAGGTCCATATCGCCAATCACTGGTGTCCATTGTGAGGCATGACTGAGTGCAAGGTATGTCTACAGGGGTCTCGTCAATAGTGGGTAGCAAACGAGCATAAACGCAACGTACAACGATATGAACATACGCTATAGTATATTCGTCAACGCCTTGAAGTCCCCATGCGCGATTCTTTGATGGTTTTGCGCTTTTCTTCATGGAGGAGTCATTCATCACAGCTGAGGGTCCGACGAACAGATGTTGGTAGAACTGTTGAGCTACGCGTGAGAACCTGCAATGAGGCAGGACGCAAAACAAACCCGGGCAACAACATGGCTGCGAAACAAGCCTTTGGTTCTGTCTGATGGATCGTAAGTGCCTTCCTCATAAAACCCAGCTGGCCATTTTGAGGCGACCATTCGTATTTCGCCTGCCTGTAGCAGCTGCATGCCACTGTCGGGTGTGGTGGTAAGTATATATAGTAAGCAACGCTCTGCCATCACGGCCAAAAAGGAACGTACAGCTCAGGGTCATTATCAAACTGGTTGAGTTTCCTTGCAGGACACAAGAAACGTGCCAATTGAGGATGAAAAATGCCGCGCATTGACTTATCGGCGACCTCCGGAATGGGCGGATCGAGAGGGTCAGACTTGCTGAACATGTTCTGAGGGAAATACTTGAGCCCCCTTGTGTTTTACGGAGCTGGGGTCTGCTGAACGGATGTCACTCATCCCCTTCGTGATCTGGAGGGCAAGACATCAATATACACTGCATATATGCGGGGTGTATGCGTTGTATACGCACCTCTTTCATAATCCTTTTCAATCCGTTTGGCGATACCGACTCTAACTTGGCCTTGAGGTTGGGCATGAGCTTCAACATGCCGTTGTAAAGATGAAGCTGTCGCTTTGTCTCGATCGAACTGCTTAAAAAAGATCAACGACTCGGAGATATTAGAAGATGGTTGGGACGAACACATTCGAATCACTTTTGTGGTGAGGTCCGACCATGAATGCCTGTATGGGGGCCCCGAACGGATCCAAGAGGGCCGCGGCTTTCTCTCCGGCAGTGTGATAGGCCTCTGGTGGGCCAAGGTCATTGTCCTGTTCACCAGAACTTCTAAGGATTCCGTGAGTCTTCTGTCATTGTTGAGAGTGTGACAACTTTCCTTGTATGCGCCGACATGATGGTTGGTCGATAAGATGAGTCGACGGAAGGCTCCAATGAAGCATCTGGTACTTGAGGGACGTCCGGGTCATTATCATGGGCTTGATCACGTTGCCACTGTCCCAAGGCATCCTTGATTGCGGTATCCGGAGCTGGATACCAGCGAGCAAGGTGAATCGAAAGGCCACGTCTTTGAACGTCGTAATGGCAGTTTGGGCACCGAATCATAGAGGCTTGAAGTTGAGTGAAAAGTGACCTGGTAGGTGTGAGCAGGTGATGTGGTGTGCGTGCTCGCAGCTGAGGGGACGGCGCGTCGCGACACCATACTTGGTTAAACACACCGAAGCTCCCAATGGACGGCACTAGGATTATGGCGGGAGGGTTCGCCAAAATATTCAATTAATTAAATAGTCGCAGAGCGCACTACACTTTTTGTACTACTACTAGGATAATACTACACAACCTTGTGTGGCGAAGATTTCAAACTCAGACTGGGTTTCATACTCAGGCAACACCACGGGCATAATGGCGAACTGACCGGTCTGCTATGGTAAATATAGCTTACTGAAGTTACAAACAAAAGGAGGGTTTTATCTACTACTACAAGCTTGCTGGAATCTAAAGAATCAGGAATGTTTTATGAAGGAAATGGATAGGGGGGAATTTAACATTCCAGGCGGCAGAGCCGCACGGCCGTTACCAAGCCAATGCTTTGTGTTGTTGGTCGATACATGCCTGACACACGCCTGATACTCAAAACATCAGTAAGGTAATGTCCCTATCATAAAACATCAGCCCGGTAATAAGTACCTGTCTGGCTCTTCTGTTACCTTCATCAAAATTTCGATTGTAGCACATGCTCTACATTACTGAAACCCCACCAAAACCCAAAACTTTTGGAAGGTCTTTAACTCTAGGTTTCACTCTTAGAATTAGAAACGTAGGGAGCGTCACAGGCGCATGTCAGAAGGTCCGTTACCGTTTTATGCCTGGGGTGTAGCACTGTCGAAAGGACCATGCTTAAAAATGCGCTAACTGCATTGTGCCACAGTGGACAATGACGACGTCATCTGCTTTTCGGAGTTGGCGTTCTTGGTGGACAGACAATAAGGAATCTTATCGGTCAGCGTTTTACACTTCAATACCACGCCCCTTATACATAGAGTGTTCCCGCTCGTGCCGGGCACAGTACTTGCTAGATAGCACGGAATATCATCTTGCTACAAACGCGACCAAACGCCGGGATCTTGGCCCCTACACATCTTTCATCTCTTTTTTATGCTTGCGCGCTCTCTCCCGCTGTTCTTGCGTTCTTCCTCCTAGTTTGTCAGTCTCCCATACACACCTTGCTCCTGTCACTGGCAGATACGAGTCAAGCAGTGCTGCAGTCAGTCGAGTCGGAAAAAGTATCGGCGGGGCCGAAAAAGATATCATTGACGCAGATGAGACAACGGCCACCATGAAAGCCAGTAAGAAGCCCATAAACGACGACATGCTTCGAGACCGACGGCAATGGAGTTTTTGCAAAACGGTTATTAAGAGGAGGATAGTAGCAGCGAAGACGAATAAACTGCTGTGGGGCAGTGCCATACTGAGAAACGTCGACGTCGAAAGCTCGTCGATGTTCGCTCTCGAGGTTGGAGCGGGAAACCTTTCCTACGATGACGAAGACAGGTGGAGGCATGCGCGCTTCCCCCTCGCCCTCGACAGAAGGCAGAGGATGGAACTCCTAACGGGGATCGAATGTCAGAAGCGCGAAATTGTACGGGCGGGGAAAGAAAAGGACAGAAAACGTACGTCGCTTGCGAAAAGCTGCAGCAAAGGTTGGCCATGGGTAGCATCGCTGTTCGTTCCTGCAGTCGTCTTGACGACGACGCGAGCGGCGCCGCTGTAAACACCGTCATCCAACGGAGTGGTGTCGCGACCGAATGTGAAAAAGTCGACAGCGAGAACGCCAGTCGTAAGGGGAAGGAAGCCGTCGTATTTCCAGTAATTCTTCCCAGCACTGTATTCATAGGGGCGTGCATCGCGAACGCCAACGATACCCGTAACGTTGCACGCGGTCGCCATGACGGTAGAAGGCAAAAAAAAAAGGGGGACGGAGCGTCGAACGCGCCAGTGACTCCACCGATCGACCCCTCGATCACTCTCTCGGCACGCGCGCGGCATGATGCAGTGGATCACTTGCCTCAGGAAAGTCGAAGGACAACGTCGTCCACCACCTGGACAGTGATTTAATCTGCCGGTGGCTCAGCCAACCAGAGAGATTTGAGATTTACTCACACATTGAAATCTGTTCCCACCCCGCAATGTTGTTAGCGCTGGCCACTGTACTCGAGTCTCCCAAATAGCCTCAAGCCCACGCCCTGCATCATGACTCCAAGTCGAGCCTTGAACCCCGCCCTGGATGACCCCATTGAGATGTTATCTCTTCTCATCGTCGTGCTCATCTATCAGTCGCTGACACGCAAATACTAGGTCCGCACCCGGACGACCACCGCACCCGTCATCGACGACCATCCCCGATCTGACCAACAAGATCACCCAACCGGACGGTCAATACTACGCTGCGGGCGGCTTTGGCGACGTCTTTCGGTGTCGCTACACGAGCGACGATGGCGTCAAGGAGGTCGGGGCTTCGTTTTCACTCCACTGTCTCTCTCCTTGACTTGCCCACTCCTTCATCTTGAGTAGGTTGCCGTGAAAGCATTTCGATTCAATTTCTTGGTCGATGACAAAAAACATGGCAAGAGAAAGGCGGCTCGCATACGTCTGTTTTACTTGCCTTACCTGCGACCAGTATCGGGACCATCGGATTATTCGTTTCTCGTAGATGATTCGTCGAGAGCTCGGGATTTGGAGACGGCTCAACCATCGTAATATCGTGCCATTTCTGGGGATCGTGTACGGGTTTGGGAGACAGGGGAGCGCAGCGCTGGTGTCGATGTGGATGCCACACGGTACACTGCACACGTTTTTGGAGGCCCATGACGATCGGCTTGCAATTGCACACCATTTACAGCTGGCAAGTAGAACTGATCAAACATGCCATGGAGCGGTGCAGTCTGACGCCTCTCTCTTGCGTTTCAGTTGTCTGATATTGCGAATGGACTCCAATACCGTATGTTTTGGCCTTCATTTACGCCAGAGGGCTCACACCACTCATCATGGACAGTGCACTCGTTTCCAATGGTCCACGGGGACCTGTCCAGCGTACGTCGCAAAAGACAAATTTCTGTCTTGTTAGCTCAACTACGGACAGAATAATGTGCTCCTCGATCGTAATTTCAATGCTTGCCTGACCGATTTCGGGTGTAGCTCCTTGGTAGGAGAACTCCCGGAAGGACTCACGTACCTCGATATGTCCACTGTGAGACCGGGCACCTTACGATGGGCTGCACCCGAGCACTTTTCGCTCGACGAAGAGGAGACAAAGCATACCACCAAAAGTGACATCTATTCGTTCGGAAACATAGCTCTTCTTGTACGTGCTGGGCAGCTTTCCCTCGGACCGTGTGCAACTGTGACCCTCTTTTCTTTCTTTGTCAGGTACTATCTGGGAAATATCCGTGGTCAGAAGTCCGAGTGGATGCCGCTGTCGTGTTGCGGTTGTCTCAGGGTCTCAAGCCTGCTCGACCGCTCTCGCGACAGATCGACGATCTACATTGGGCGCTCATCGAACGGTGTTGGTCGTTGATCCCAGAGAGACCGCTTGCTGAAAATTTGGTTTCCTCGCTTCAGCAATTCCTTAGCGATGCTAAAATGCCGGGCACATTTGGACTCCTTAGTAGCATCGACAGCGTTCCTCTGCACACTCTCGACGCCGTACCTACTAGCAGCACTTCCAGCACTCCAGTACTTGCACCAAGTCGACTCCCCAGTCCCGACCAGAACGTGACCACAAGCTCTCCTCTCATCGGTGAAGGAGTCAGAGACCCCGGGGAGGACCTCAACAAGGGCGCGAGGGACAGCGGGTTTAGGTATCTATACATCGTCTGTGTTCTTCGTTTTCGTTCACGTTCCTGCAGGTACGACCGCGAGTTTATCACTAGCGGCTTCGGCCCTAAGCAAGGCGCTGCACCTGGTTCTTTTGCTGTGGGTCAGTTCTCCACCCCGACGAGCAAGCATGTTCGAAGTGAGCAGAAGAGCGCGAATAATGTTACTCAGCCGCTCGCGGGATCAAGTTTCGGTGCCCCAGGTGCCGTACCTATTCTCGGGGCTGTGCTAGAGCCTGTTGCTCTCCTCGAGATGTCTGCAAACCGCTTGGCTGCTTCGAGTACTGTTCGCAAGCCTATCGCCGCTAATACCGATTCGCCCGAACTCGTAGATCGCCAAGTCAGGGCCCTCCTCGACAAACTCACCGCGGAGGAGTTTGACGCCATTTCCGACCAGATCATCGCCTGGGCGAACAAGAGCGAGAACGAAAAAGATGGTCGGAGCTCATCCAGGTCATCAGGCTCGTGCTCGAGAAGGCCATGGACGAGGCCGCGCGGAGTGAAATGTATGCGCGCCTCTGCCGGAAGATGATGGAGACGATCAGTCCCGAAGTTCAGGACGACGGCACGAGGAACTCGGAGGGCAAGCCTATCGCTGGTGATCAGTTGTTCAGAAAGTATCTCCTCGACCGCTGTCAAGAAGAGTTTGAGCGTGGTTGGGCCGCCGAGGAGACGACGGCTGCAGCCGCTGCGGCCAAGGCCTCCAATGACCAAGCTGTCAAGGCTGCAAACGAGGAGGACGATAAGAGGGAGCTGTATTTGGACGAGCCTTACGTTGCTCAAAAGGCAAAACGTCAAGTCCTCGGTCTCATCAAGTTTATTAGTGAACTCTTCAAGCTACAGATACTCACGGAACGTATCACGCACGATTGTATCAAGAAGCTCTTACGCAACGTTGAGGATCCCGAAGAGGAAGACATCGAGAGTTTATGCCAGTTGCTGAAAACAGTCGGGCAGCTACTTGATGTCCCCAAGGCAAGATCACACATGGACGTGTACTTGATGGGGATGAAGGAGCTTTACAAGAGTCCCAACGTCAGCCCACGTATGCAGTTCATGCTTCGGGTAACGACTTTCGTGTGTTGCTTGCGCTCTTCCTCATCTACGTTCTCACAACAGGATGTCATCGAACTCCGTGATCGAAAATGGGTGGTTCGTGGTGCTGACCGGGCCGCCCCCTCCTACGTCAGAGGACGAGCCCGAGGCACCCGTTCAGGCCTCAGAGGCCGACCGCCGGTTTTGACAAGAACGGGGAGAGGCCGTGCCAACTTCTGGTAATGTGATGGATAGTGACAAGTTACCGTTACTGGCTTACCCATCGACATTGATCAGCGTTTTATACTTCAGTAACTTGAAGTAGTACGTATGACCCAGCTGCCATAGTCAACCACGCTACAATACGTACGCGATGGTCTACACCGGATGTATGTACTTTACCGTGCCAGTGTCCAAGAGCACAGCCCTGCAGGACAGTCAACAAGGAGCTAAAAAAATACTATCAATGAAACATGCTGAAGTGCGATCCAATGTCAAATGCTCCACTCTGCAAGACGATAAAAATGGCCGTAGACAGATACAGATAAATGTAGAGGGTAGAAATGTACGAACGACTACTAGTATCAAAGTTTAGAATGCAAACGGTGATCAGGCGTTGCAAACGCAAACAATAATTCAAATACAACGTGGGTTGTGTTATAGGTTATCATCAAAAATTGCGCAACTCAAGCCATGAATATGAGAACGACAAAGGCCGCCAGAGAAACCAGGGCAGCACCATACAACGCAGTCGTGGTCCACACACCGAGTATCGCGCCGAAGAGTGAGGCCAGCGCGGAGAAGGAGACGAATGAGAAGAGTGGGATGAGAGCGATTTCCTTTGGGAATGCGTTGGCAATGCCGAGCAAGATGAGAATACAACCGAATGCGGTGAAGACGTCGGGTACCCTCCGAAGTAAATTCGAGATGATAGGATGGGTTTTCTGCTGGGTCATTAGTTGGATGCACGCAAACTTGAAGCAGGTGATTCACCTCATCGTCCTCAGGTGGGACGACGAAATACAACCCAAGAGTAACGGTGCCTGCACCGATAAAGAGCAACTTAGCTCTGGGCTGGTTGGAGGACACGGCAGCTAATCCAGAGGCCAAAGCTATTAAGGGGGGTGCCTGTTGAAAGTGATCGGCTTGATATTGATCCCGTCAGTATGTAGAGACCTACTGCGCTTCGTCCAACACTGATCTGTCCTTTCGAGTGAGCGACGCTACCATTAGCGGTAACAGGTGGAGGAAGTTGGAAAGGGGAGCTTGTCGTTGTGCCTTCCGACATACCACCGACGGGGAGAGGGTGGGGATGGAGGAAAAGGTAGGAAAAGAGAGAGGGGACCGGAGAAAGAGGTGGGTGGAGGACGTAGGGAGAGGCAGGAAGGAAAGGCTAGTTGCCTATACGATATGATGGAGAGACTTCATGCATCATGCCTCATGGCGGAGGCACGTCGGGCTGGCAGTAGCTGTACATTGTACGCATTGTTGAACAGTCTTTGCATGACCCATGTAAAATGAGTCCGCAGCCGCATGCGGGCCGCACCCAATGTCGGCATGAAAGACACGAGAACTCCACGCTTTTATGCCATGAGGTTACTCACCGGCAGCGGGGCGGTGTCTTGATCGGGGCAGTGTCGATGACATGCATTCACCGCGAGGTTGCCGTTGGTGTCGCACGTAGTGTGCGTATAAGTAAGGTTGACAGAAGCTGTGAACTGAACCTTCGCCAAGAAAAATGGAACAACTCTCACAAGTCGAACAAAAGTCTTCGTCGCTCATTACACCTCCTCACCCCTTTCCTTGGCTGTGTTCATGGCTTCCCGCCGACCACGATATCCACAACATACATGAAGTGCAATCGGGCTACCAGAGACAAATAGTTCGGCTGATGTTTGCTGTACGTTCTCTTCGGCTTTGGAAATGTTGCCCTACCTCATTCTCTAAGATAGCAGGCATCCGTGTTGTATGGCAGTTCGGCCATCCACTTCCTCCCTGACGATTGCCAAGCATCGTTCCGGTTCATACCCGCTTCCAGGGCCTTATCTCTTGCTGGCCTACTTACACAGCTCGCTTTTTATTACGGGACTCCCTCACACATTCCAACGGCTCTCACTTTCCTCGTAAGCCGATATTATTTACCAATCTGATTACTTAATCACGTCTACAGAGAACTGAAGAAACTCGATCACGCGCCGTCGCTTTCTTCGCTTCGCTATGGGTTCCATTTGTGCCGTTTGTGTTGTCCATTATCCTCCTTTGTTTCGGTACGTGAATCATTAAGCTACCCACCAACGTCGGTGTTAATTAGTTGGTTCCAGGCACTAACCACGGAGCATGCACCCCCGTCGTGTGGCAAACGTCTTCCTAACATCTCGATCAGATGGTATTCGACCAGATACCCACCCGTATACCCACATCATCATCCTATCTTTGTTCCATGTAGATCACTATGGCAGGTCCATTGTTTGGTATGTCCTTGTGCTGGTCACCGCGATTCACTTGTATTATACGAAACGGTTAGCAGTATTTAGGCTTAAGCTGATGATCAGCTTCATTGAAATAATTGTTCCTTCGTGTCTCCCGAACGCAGATTTGAAGTTTGGCCTTGAGGTTATGCCTCGTGAGTTCATATGAAACGTTGCTTCCTGGGACCGAAGGGCACACGTTGTCTTACTCGTTGTTGCGCCCCATAAAGTGTGTATTGTCCCGATTTCGACAACGATGACCTGGATGATACTATGACCGTGGATTCAGACGCTGATTCTCTCCACGGCGCTCTTTTCTTCGTAGGTGAGTGTTGTCTCGAGCGTTGAGGTACAGCGCTGTAAAAGTGCGTCTTCCACGGATGACACCATCCGGCGAAGACCCAGAGGCTAGTAACGCACCGTTCAAGGCAAACGTCACTGCGTGCGATGGGCCGATGGCCCGTCTCAGGTAGACAATCAGCGATATACGTATCGCAAGTGTGAAATATCGCGTTGATTAAAGGGGTAATGAGAAAAACAAATCATGAAAAATACAGTCATTTGTACTGGGTGATGGCGAAGATAGAAAAGAGGGTCACAAACAGGTTCGATAAAGTGACGGCCGGAATGGGAGGACTAGAAGCCAACGAGAATTCGCGTTCCAACGCCAGGGAGAGGACAGCCTCGAACGTCATCAAAGCAACGGTTGCAATCTCCGATGGTCATGGAGGGGAACGCACGAGCGCGTAGTCGTCGTCAAAGCACATCCAGTACGCGTACGCTGTCTACCAGCTTGTTCAATATGACCGGCGTTATCTCTTGTACCCGAACGGTGATCAAACTCTCCGGCACGACCCTCCTGTATGCTGCCACGTTGCCGAAATCGGGTGTGAACAATAGTGCACCGAACGGCTGTCTCAGTCGAGCGATGACTCTGAGAGCCAGCACCTCTTTGTCACTCGGCGCCAGAGTCGAAGGAGGCCGAAGAGATTCTGCAAATGAATGGCGTTTTGGAAGTAATGTGTCTGAAGGGGGTTGGGAAGATGCTGCATCTGGACGGCGTGCGACGGTGCGTCCGAATGGCAGCCCAAGGCGGGAAGCGAACTGCGCTGTCCGTGATCGCGGGGCTGTCAAGCCGGTACTAGAAACTGAAGGACCAGGGAACGAAGGCAGCTCGCCAATCGCAGAAGCTTGATCGTCTGTGTTCTCCTCGGGTATCGTCTCGAAAGCACTTCCCAAAGGGCGTTGGTCGAGAAGAAAGTCGATCCATGGGTGAACAAGATATAAAGGATTGAGGAGAGAGATATCTTCCTCTGTCCTGATCTCCACAACCCCGAGTGCGGCTGTCTGTGCGCGAAAAGCTCGTTCCAACTTGTTCCCAGAAACCGACAAAGGCCCAAGTTTGAAAACAACGCACGGAAGCTTCATCCGCTTTCCTATGAACAACGGGACAGGCAGTTCATTGAGCCGGTCATACAATTTTGTGACCGAAGTTAGATCGGGTAAAGTGTTGTACAATCCGGTGGTGATGGTCTTCACTTCGGCTCCTGTGATGGCCGGTGGAATGTGTGAAGTCGGCAACACTCTGAACACAATGATGCTGCTTGGGAGGCAGCTGTTGAAACTTCCAGATTTCCCTGTCCATGCAAGGATACTCGTGTCTCCAGAGCTCGGAAGCAGCTGAGCCAACAGTTTCCCCAGCGCTTGATCCCCCTCACCATATACGACTGGCAATGACATGGAGAATATCCCAAGCAATGAATATGCTGCATCCTCGACGAGGGTCGTCTGTCGTGTCGAAGCTAGACACAATTTCCCCCGTATGTCATCTAGCCCAGGTCGTAATGCCATCAACGCTCGCGCCGAAATACCCGTTGCCTCCTCCATCTCCGAGACAATCTCCGCTGACTCTTTGTGATTGGGAATATTGAGATTCAGATATAATGTCCAGTCCTTGTTGTAGAACCGGACCACCTTGGACGCGTGATATTCCTGGAATGTCCAGGCACGACAGTTCCAGATGCTGTCCACAAGGCGCCGCCATGGAACGTCGCAGAGATAAACAACTGTCAAGGCAGAACCTTGGTACCACTTGAACATGGCAACTAGGGCTTCTTGGAGCACGAAGTGATCCGCCTTGTTAATGCAACATGTATCACTCCATGCCCAATGCAACCCGGCATCCCGCACGATCTTGCAGAACATGCGAAGTTTGTCGTTGGTGGGGGATTTCTCGAGGTCACACACCACGATGCGCATGACTTTCTCGAATAGAGGTTCATTGTCCTCCCACTTGTGCGAGAACATGGCATAACGATAGTACTCTGTCACGTGATGCTTGATCTGCTCATGGTCGATTCGGGTCATCATGGAGATCATCTTGTGGAAGACGGGATGCGATTCGAATGCAGAAGCCTGTTCAGATTTGTCGAGGAGTCGGCCAGAGATGGTGTCAATGAGCACACGTGGAGAGTCACGGATGGCATCCTGGACAGCCACCCGGATAGCCATTCGCGTCCCTATGTATTGGCGATGAAGCTCTGGAAGACAGGATCAGTAGATAGCTTTAGCATGATGTCAACACCCTCACTGTGAATCTTTGGATCAGATGACTGTGACATCTTCGACAGCATCGTCTCGAATACACTGATTATGTTTTCGTAGTCTCCCGCCTTGAGTAATGCTGCATGCTTTCTCTCGTAGCCCCATGGGGACAACGGATCGAGCTCGATCACCTGGTGACCATCTACATGTCGACAAGACCTAACCCGCGTGAGACAAAGCAACATACCTTGTTTGCGTCATTCAATGCTGCCTCCCATAGACCACAGGCTATGTACGCCTTACTTCGCTTGATGAAGAGACCCTGTGGTGCAGTGGGATCGAGGGACAGTGCAGCCGAATATCGAGAGATGGCTTCATCATATTGCCCAGTGTCCATCGCGGAATCCCCGAGGTACTCCAGCTTTCCGCAACAACGTGATTTGAATTCTGACAGATCATCGTCATGTGCGTGCGACCCATTTATAGGCACGGTCACTCACCAAGAGCCCATTTCACTTCTTTGCCTTGTATTTCCTGCGCCAACTCCTTTGTCATTTCGTGGAAACACTCCGTCGCGTCCATTACGCGGTCGACCGTTTCGAGACGTTCACATAAGGCTTGATATATTGTCAATCTGGATACTTTGAACTTCCAATCAAAATATGAATTTCACGTAGATACAATCAAGGAATACACTTACACCACCAGCAGTTGCCAAGGCATCCTTCCATGGCCGATCTGTCAGTATTACGTTCGCCCACTCCGTCAATACCGTCTCATAACCCCATTGAGACGAGGGATCGAGCGTTATCAACTAATCATTCTTCGTCGACAGGATCAAACCTTCACAAGACTGAGATGACGTACCTTGCTTGTATCACACAATACCTCTTCCCATAACCCCTTTGCCATATACACCTTGGTTCGCTTGATGAGAATGTCTTGAGGTATGGCAGAACCAAGGGACAATGCGGCTGAATATTGAATAATTGCATCATCATATTGTTGAGCATCCACCGCTTTATCTCCAAAGCGCTCCAGCTTTTTAGCGCAACGCTGCTTGAAGTCTGCAGGAGATCGATCATCGGTCGCATAAACACTGCTTGCAACAGCATGCGTGACCGCTCACCTACAGCCCATTCCGCCTGCTCGTCATGCGTGATTATCTCCTGCGCCAATCTATCGTTCATTTGGTGAAAACACTCGATTGCATCAGTTATGTGGTCAATTGTTTGAAGACGTTCACATATCGCCCGATAGATAGCGAGTTTTGGGACCACGAACTTCAGACCAAGTGTGTCAGACCCATGAAGAATATCAGGGTAAAAGGATGTACTCACGCCGGCAGCGGTAAACAAGGCGTCCTTCCACGAGCGACTCGCTAATGTAGCTTTGGCCCACACCCTCAAAAGCATCCGCAAATTTAGGGCTGGATGAAGCATTGGCACATTATCGAGGGTGCCTTCCTTCGATACTGTGTCCTTCGCGGTCTCGGGAGTCGAGAGACATTGACGCGTAAAATCTGACGGAAAGGCTTGAATGCATGAAAACAAACAAGTAGATACGAGCTTACCGGAA
>JBBPMW010000911.1:0-13151 GCA_038090535.1 Tylopilus alboater | reverse complement strand
GCTCTCAATGCCTCCATCACCTCCTCCACATCCTCGTCGTCGACCTGGACCCTGTTCTCATTGCTGGCTTTGACCCTTGCCTTTACCCTTGCCTTTCCCTCGTCAGTGACGAGCGCAATTGCTCGCCGCTTTTGCGCCATTCGTATCTCGTACCCGGATGGTGTCGCACACAACATATGAACTGCATGTTCCAGTCTCTTGGCGGTGTCTGCAAGAACGAGCGTCCTACAGCGTGACCGTATCAGCATAGTCCACCCTACATGTGGGTCATATGACACTCTGGGATACGTACCTGGCTTCCATGCTCGTCGGGGCACCTGCGAGGATACTCCAGGCGGTGTCGTCTGTCGAGTCCACGTCGAGGGGAAAGACCCGATGGAGGGACTTGCGAAGAGCATTAAACGCATTAGTTCGTTCTTCGAGCTAGGTATATACGCAGATGAACGAGTGTGGCACCGCAATAGGAACGCTAACGCACGGGAACTTTACGCGAAAAGCTCGCTTCTACTTCCACCTTGACATTGGGGATCTCTATGTCCATGTCCACTAAGAGAAGCATTGTCAGTACGGTGACGAACTCGGGGTTGGGATCAGCGTGGTTTACTTTGGTCATCTGCTGCATCGTCGTTTGGCTCTTGTTTGATCTGAACCTCGACGATCTCGACGTCGCCCTCGCTCTCCTCATCTTTTGGTGCGGGCTTATTCTCGACAGCCGGCGAGGGAATGCATTGCTCCGGCTTCCAATCTCGATCGTTTGCTTTCACAACATGATGACTCTCCCCCGGGGCCGTCGTCTTGAATGGCGTCTTGAACGGTTTCCTCAAACTGTTCGCCGAACTATGCGGTCGTGTGACTGCCCGGTCCTCGGTAAGCCACGACGATGCAGAAAAGGTCAGGCGACGCGAGCAACAGGCTTACTGAGTGGACGTGGCATGCTTGCACGAGCGCTGGTACTGGCGCTGTAATTCAAACTGGTGCCCGCCGTATTTCGTTCACCCGTTGCATGCTCTACCTTGGCCTTTTTCGAGTTGGGCAACATCAATTTATCGCGTCCATGGGCATTGGGCCGTTTGAATCCCTGAACCGGAGCCGAGTTGAGACAGTCCCAGAGCGTCTGTTGGCCAGGGTTGGGCGCGTTTGCGCCCACCGACACGGGTCCACGCTGCTGTTGTGGTTGCTGTTGCTGTAGTTTCCGCCCTTCGGACTCCTCGTCTTCTTCGTACCCAGCATTCCAAGCCGACTTGGAGAGTACTACTGCGGCATACTCTTCGTCCGAGAGATTCGTTTTCCGTTGTCGTGTCTTGTCAGGATACTTGCATACCTGTATCAAGTATGGGATCTGTCAACCCTAGAAGACGTGACCGTCGACGAGCAAACTACGTACGTCGCACATCTTGTCGCAAACACCCTCCATGACGTCGTCGTCCGCGGTATTGATGATCTCGCCAAAGTACCTACATATAGTCTCGGAACGCACGTCAACACACAATTCACACAAGGCCAGCCAACGCAGCACTTACAACATGGCGACACGACGTGACGTTTTCTGCAAAGCTGGTAAGCTACGAGGAATGAGAACGGCGGGGTGTGAGTGACGGAACTATAAGTGTAGTTCATTGATCGACATACCGCTCCTAAACTATCAATCGACCGTTGACTGGGCTCGGGACCATTCTTGGAAGAGGCTGCATCTCGTCGTCGGGCGTGCGTGCTGGATACCAATTTTCGGAGACGGAGAGCGTCCTCACGTGCTGATACCAGTGTGAGCTGATAGTGAGTAACCACGAGGGTTGTATCTCACAGTAATATAGTATACAGCGGGCGGGCTAATAACGAAGCGGTCGGGCCAGAATGTGAGGAAACACCAAGAGACTTACCAATCCGTCTCGACCTGCTCGACCTATCACAGCAGGTTAACTCGGAAATCACTCTCGACGACCACCGACCTGTTTCTTGGTAGTACCCTGGGGTTCGTTAGTTATTGGCCACCACTTCCTGTACGTTGCATTCACCTTCCATACTCTTTGGGAGATCATAGTGAATGATGTATCTAGGCCAGTTAGTACAAGTCTACTAGATAAAGGCGTCAAGACGCGTACCGAACGTCACTCTTGTCGATCCCCATTCCGAAAGCGATCGTAGCGCAAACCTGACAAAAAGATATGAGCCGTCCGAGGGCGGCGCGTCCGACAACGATGACCCACAACGTCGACACCACCCTCGCCAGTCCCTCCAATCTCCCATTCCTTCAGCGTCTTGCTCAACGTCTTCGAGCTGTTTTCCACCACATCTAGACGGACGTCTGCGTTCACAGTGCCTGGTTACTCACTTGATCCCTCTGTGATAGGGTCGAGCATTCAATCCTTTTCCGCGAAGGTAGCTCGAGAGCTCATCGCACATCCCTCGTTTCCGGCAATAGATAATGCCGGAGGAAGGGCGGTTACGACGCCGATGCAAAGTCTCGATGAATTCGAAGATATCTTGCATCAGAGAGAGCGGCTCAGGCGCCGACTTGTATCGCACCTGACGAACGTGCCTACTGTCGACCGAGAAGAAAGGATACGATGGATTGACAAACCTCGTAATATAGGTTTGTACGATTGAATGGGTGAACAGCGGTAAAGAGCTTGTCTTTTACCATCTTCAGACTCCGGGTAATATCTCGCTGAACACTGACAAAGGGTAAGTTGCGAAAGACAGCTAAACGAGTCGGCAATCACTTATTTGTGGCAGTGGCTGTTAAAGCCATGATCGGGACACCTGGAAAACGCTCACGGAAAGAACCGAGTTTACGATACTCTTCTCTGAAGTCGTGTCCCCACTCCTACGGCATGATCAGTAGGAGACTGATGAGACGTGCGGGAGGTCAAGCTCACGGAGATACAATGTGCCTAGAGGGATGGATAAATCAGTTCAATCATACTCCGGAAAGAATCACACCTCGTCGATGACAAGCCTACGCAGTTGACCATGGCTATAAACCGTGGCGAGCGTGCGCATGAAGTCTTGCGTGCAAAGCTTCTCAGGAGTCGCTGAGGAACGTGTGAAGGGTAACTTCGTGAAAAACAACAAATCCACCAACTATAAAATAGACGATTCTTTGGTCGCTTTGATGATAGGTCTCTCAGAATCTAAGGGGGTGATCTGCTTTACCTCGGAAAATACGATAATATGGATGTAAATACCTCGCTTTTCTCTCCCTTGCTCGTTTCGGACGTCAGAGAGACCGCGGATACGCCCTTGCTACGAAGATTGGTTACTTCTGCAGGGACGTTAGTATAAAACAAGGCAGGAAATGGAGCTTAGTCACGGTTCTTCATGAGAGCTGCTCAACATGTGAGTCGATTGAGAAGACAGGGATATCATGACTCTCACCAAGGAGAGGGGAAACAATAACCGAGACACCACACTAGCATACAGGCGTCATTCAATGCCCTCAAAATACCGTAGAATGACTCACATCCTCGGCAATAGCTGGTAGTTGAAAGCACAGACTCTGTCGATTCTAAGTATACAAGCAAATTAACTAGCTTCTATCGGAATCTGACCTTTCCCATGCCGGTCGGGGCGAGAACGAAGACGTCTGAACCTACAAGGCGCATTCATCCCGGTTCGACTACGTGGCATGTTGTAACAAGCTCACCTGAAATGGCAGCCTCGATAATCTCCTTCTGTTTCCCTTTGTATCCGGAGAAACCGAATACTAGTTCGATAGGTATAGTGTTGCAAACTTAAGCGATATATGATGCTCACTTTCAGTCAATATCCTGGAGTGCATAGTTGAGGTGCGAGCAGCAAGAGCGGATCATATATCGACGGACCTAGTACATTTTGTCATCGACTTCGACACCGTCGACCTCGGCTCGGGCTGCTTCTCGTCGCCACTCGTCGTCGGTGGACTTGCTGGGACGAGTACGACAGCAGCGTCTGTGTGCACTTGCTCCTCGTCGATATTATCCAGGACGTCATTATCGCTCTCGCCTTCTTCCTCAAAGAGCTCTGGATCGTCGATTGAGTACAAGTACGCGTCGTAATCGTCCATGGTGTGAGGTCCGACACAAGACGCGTTGGTCAGTTCAACGTCACGTGATAAGGAACACGATCGCCTACACGTGAGTTCGGGAAAATTGTACAGTCGATATTTTTTTGGCCGGAGATGGAGCCGATATCCAGATTATGTACATGTATTACTTTCCGGCATGGCTGCGGAGAACAATTATGAAATTTACCTGAAGGATCTTAGGGTTAACATATTCAAGAAATATTATTAGAACATTGAGGGGTTATGCCAATATTCTTGGTCGTATAGTCGGCGCCAAATCTAGAACATAGACCCAAAGCGGGTGGTACACCTTATATCATATCCCAATATAGATTGGATGTCTGCCACTGAATGTTCTGGCATGAAAAAAAGAGGATATACAACGTATATGCTGCTCAATATATCAACTTATGGATTTCTCGTATATCCAGACTATATCCCTGGATGTTTATGAGACTGATGTTACTGTGGATATACACTGCATAATCTCATTCATATGGGCGACACAATGTCTAGGTTATGGTAGATATGCTCGCCATACAATCCCCTCACATTCTCGTTCACTCCAGGTTATAAAAAGAACCACAAGGGAGACTGTATTAATGGAATATGCAACTGCACAATGAGAGTGATGTACATAAAGAACGACGGCAAATCTACCACATCAGCCCATGCTGGATAGTGGTCTGCCATTGAGGGTTCACAGTCGTCAGCCTCGATGCTTTCCTACTGCCAGGACAATCCAAGAGATCGTCCTGAAAGATTTGGACCATAATACTATAGAGAATAAGCACCGGCTGACGATAGCTGAGGAATTTTACCTACCTTGCAACCCCCTTCTCGTACTCTTCCTTTGTACTGGAATCTTTGCGAGCCGTTTCGCGCAGAAGATTGAGCATGTAATCCACATAATTCCAAAATTTGTTGCTGTTGAAACGCACAGGCTTACCCTCCAGCCCAAACCCAGAGTCCTCCTCACTGAGGTCATCAATCCCGTCAATGCTCTCGTCGGAGATGCTGTTAGCATCAGCATCAGCATCGCCCCCTTCACCCATTGAGCTGGGATCAGCAGCACCATCTCTGACGGCTTCAGAGGGGGATTCACCATTGCGGGCGGATTCGGGAGCGGCCTCTGGGGATGCAGTGATGCCCTCTTCAGTGAGACCTTTCTCCGCCATATCTCTCATACTGACGCCTAGCTCACGTTCGAGCTTCCTTTGTATGTCTGCCTTGAGCATGGGAATAAGGCGGGGGGTGAAGCAAACATTGAGTGGTACGTTTTTGAGGTCACCAGTACCGATAAGGAAGATACGGAGGCAGCGGCGCTGAAATATCAATGGGTCAGTGTTCCATTCAGTTCTGTGCAAGTTTACTTGCAAGGAAAGCCATCCTATTCCAGTGTGCGGCTTCCAACTCCATTCCGGAACTTGCACGCGCCAGTGTCCTTGTGACATCAATGATGCATGTTTTTTTGACAATGGACAGCGTCATCTTCATTTCGTCAGATCAATTGTGTTTCACTTAGTTATTGATTACTTGCACATACCTGCGTCTTCAGATGGGAGCGAATGGATGCGAGTAACCTGGACACTATTGAACGAAGAGTGGACTTGAGTTCCGAATCATCAAAAACGCCCGCTGGAACCTTGAAGACATCTTGGTGTTCGAAGATGAAATCCTACAAATCACATCATCAACGAAGTCAGCAATCAGGCTTGACTAGGAGTGTAAACGTACCATGATATGCTGTTGTGCATCCGTCACGTAAGCAGTAATGTTCGGAGAGAGGACACACGCCAAGAGACGATTATGAAGGGAAGTCTGTGAAGTGTTGCAGTTAGCTTTATTGTTAACTAGAGTATAGGCTTACCTCGAAGTCCTTCGTGGCTAGGGTTTCTTGAAGCGCATTATATTTGTTAGCACTAGTTTCGATCTCGTACTTGATGAGCGAAGCTTTCATGTTGACTAGCATATGGTACACATCTCCTGTCTAGAGATTGATGGTGACGAGACGTGAAAATGATGCGCCAAGGTCGACTTACCTCAACAAAGTCGAGAAGATTCTTCTCGGGAATCTCAAGCGTGTTGCAAAGACCCTTGGCATAAGTTTTGAGCCGCTTCACGCGCTGAGGACTGAGCTGCGTAGGGTCAGAACCAAGGTTGTCAAGAGAGTTGCTCCTTGGCCGGCGAACGCCTGCACTGATGGACTCATCGAACTGTGAGGATGTGTTGGAAGGAGGTCCTGCACGTCGACGAGGCTGAGAACTTGGTGGTGGCTCAAGTTCCACGTCAGTGGCCATCGTGGTGTTCGTAGAACCAAGCGCCCTTCCACCTGGTAGCAAGAGACTGTTACTCAAGCTGGAAGCGCGCATTGAACCTCGGGAACTCGCCACGACTGAGGAAGGACGAGTTGACGGAGAGCTACAACCGGTGGAGGTTCGCAATTGGTACTGGCGGAACATCACGAATCACTGGCGTTGGACGACTCTGAGGAAATGGCATCATGGCTGGACACCGTTCTTTTGAGTGAGCAGACACGTTGCTCGGTTGCTCAAGCCTTTGCTGACAAATCATCATAGAAATCTCCAAGTCACATGATACACCAAAAACCTCAAGTGAAAGCATTGATCAAGAGTAATACGGTGTCGAGTTGTACGGTAGTACATGTAAAGAAGGTCACAGGTCGTAGCGGTATTAGCGAAATTGTTGTCCACTTGGGGTTGGACCGTACGAAACCGTATTCGCATGGGGAAATGATTGAGCAACGTTAATGCCGCACTGGTCCAAAAATCCAGACTCTGAAGGGAAATAACCAGTGGGAGTTTGGCCACAACTACTGCTGCTGTCGTTGTACATTAAGGGGGCGGGCAGGGGATTCATGGCATGATGAGGAGCAGGGTGCATACCGTACAATGAATTAGACCCGCTCGATGTCCCTGGCAACATGTGGTAGTTTGCTAACGGACGTGCATATTCGTGACGTCCTATTAGCACACTATTTGGGATCTGAGACTGCACGTGGTAGCTGCCAGGCTGTCCTTGAATAGATCCGGGAGAGCCGTAATGACTTGCCACCGGTGTTGGAATTGGATAAACCGCAGGCACAGGGTTCTGATGTAAAGCGTGCATTTGAGGCGAAGGAGCAAATGTCCGAAACGAATCCTGGTTTGGGACAGGGGTGGGTCTGATGGAGGCGGCGGACAAAGATAGAACTGAGTCATTGGACCCTGTCCAGGAAACGATCCCATTGAGCGGAATTGAGGATGGCAGTGGATGAGGGTGTTGGGATGTAGTAATGGTGTGCGGTGTGAGCTGTGCTGGTCGCGTTTGTGCTGAAAAATCGACCGAATTGGATAAAGCTGATGGAGCGGATGTCTTCGTTCGTTTTCGTGTTTGCTTTGATTGTCAATCAAATACGGGTGGAGGTGAGGCTGGTACACCTGGATCCTGAGCTAGGACAGAACTGGACGTTCGTTGGGCTTTCTTCTGCTGGACTTGCTGAGCTGCCTCTTTGCGAACCCTCTGAACATCCTGAGCCACGACGCGTAAAGGAGTTTCTCGTAAAGATGCAGGCAATGCAGCACGAATAAAGGCGTAATTGTGAATAGAAAAAGTATTAAGAAAAAAGTTTGGCGCCTCCTCATGGCAGATTACAGGCTTTGTTCGTGCTGTCGAGATCCTTTCCTGGCGTATGGCAATCTGTGCGAGTTTTACACACTTGGAGTCCACACAATTATGCTGTAAATTAACAGCGCAAATGATGTCCTTATGTCGATCAGAATGGTGTCTCGAGTCGTGATTTTGACTACACTTACGATACAAGATACGACCACCCTCTGGGCAGTCAAGCAGAGTTTTGGCAGGTGGAGTGTGGGGTGCAGGGCTGATTCGAATTCAAACAGCTGGATGGCGACATGTGTGACGGCACAGCTGTTAGGATCACTGATTAAGATCTCAAGTATGCGTCCAACCGAAAATCCTGAGCTTGATGGGGCATGAGTGAAAATGACATTGCCATTGAGTTTAACTTTGTCCCCATGTTTCGCCGTCAGGGCGTCACCTCGAAAATATTTGCCGTCCAACCCAGAGCCATCCATGACACCAATTTTGGCACACTGGGTGACCTCCCATTGTACAGCTTCGGAAAGCTGCATTCTCGCCCTTGAAGTGCTGCTTTTTGCGGTAGAAGGAGCTGGCATGCGAATAATCCGACCTGTTCCTAGAGATCGATAAAATTAGTACACCTAATGCCGCGCAATGCAGATATTACTCACCTGAAGCGTCTATGGACTCGTTCCTCAATGCATCGAGGTTGATCCCGAGCAGACGTGCTTGTGCTGGGTGGTCGGAAAGGAAACTCAACACAAATGACCCTGCGTGGACCCATTTCTCCAGGTTATTCTCGTACCAGTATCCACCAGTGATGATGTGCTTGATAATGTCGAACCGCGCAAACGTCTGACATGAATCTTGGCTTGGACCTTGCCGACTGCTATGTATACATGTCAGCCAGAAGACGTGGTTGAACGATTCATATCGTTCCGTCGAGAAAATGATCGCGGGTCCAAAACGGCGGATGTAGGCAGGGAGGTGGACAAGAAAGTGAAACTTTGGCTTTGTGATAAGAATGCTGGGGGCGCAGATTGCCGTCACATTAAGAAAGTCTTCGATCGTTCGGGAAAGCCAAGCCTATGGAAAACTATAAGTTAGCGCAAAAGTAGATTGTGAGCGCATAGAAATTCGCAGACCAAATAAACCTCGAGGTCCTCAATTTTTGTATGCCAAACAAGAACAACGAGCTCGCTGATTGTTGTCCATCCATCTATCACCGTTTGAGGTACTAGATCGTGTATGATGAACGGCATGACTTGTGCGAGACTCTTGAAGTGCTTTCCGATCAGTGCGCCTTTATAATGACACATATACTCTGCATTTAAGTTTGGTGCGTTGAGCGCATCGCGCTCGATTGCGTTCAGACGGCTCTGAAAAAGGTCCAGTAGTTTCGCCCTTTCTAAAAGGTGCACAGTCTGTGCCCAAAAGTACTTGACAACGCCGAGTAAAATAGTGTGAAGAATCTCTGTTGGGGTGTCCATATGGATGTTAATGCCTGAGAATAGATTTTGATAAAATATAACAAGGGAAGATCATGGAAACGTACCCTGCATACCGAGGAGTGGATTTACCATGTCACCTAGATCTTTTCCGCCAAGGAGATTAGCAAGCTCTTTCTCCAACGTAGCCTTTATTTCACTTTCTTGCATGACGCGACTCCCCGATCCTCGTTTGCGAAGCTGCTCTCCCATCTCTACAACGGTGTTCAGGATACTAAGCGAGAGGGAATCACGAACGCCCGTGCCCGAAACCGATGCTTGAATCTTCGTCGTTGCGCCGGATGAAACTGCAAGCTGAAACTGATTTTTGATTTCTTTGAGTGTTTCTTCAGGCGTGCGGGGTGTACCTGGCTGCAAACAATATTAGACTAGCGAGAATATCAGTAGAAATGTGTACTGGACCTTAAACAACGTGCTGTACCCAGCTTCAGATTCCTTGTACTCTTTCGAGCCCCCAACATGGCACGTCCGACAGTAATAGTTACAGTTGAGGCTGCCTTGACTGCATTCTTCAGCCTGCATAGGATTATCCCTGCCGAGGAATAGTCCGGATGGAACCAGGAGGACTTCTTCTTGGTCTCGGCAGTCCCATGCCATGATCCCTGACGCAGATGCAGTCCTGACGCAGATGAGTGAGTCATATAAGTATCTTGTAGTAAATGAGATGTACGAGATGGATTGTTTCATGGCATGCATCAACTCCATAGGAGATGCATGCGGTGAGGACGTGACAAACCGCACAAAGAATTCGCGATCCAGCATCTCGCGCTGTAAGTTCGCGTTCAACATATATATGACGAAGTGCTTATTCCACTGTTTAGAGATGTTGCCGGAGACGTCATCCATGAAGATGATAAGTGGCACAGCGTAGACCATATGCCCGCCTGACTTTTGACGCCAGGGGTTGGGCTCTAATGACGCATACTTTTTGGATGATTCAGTTAAGCCGCATGCAAGTTCTGAAGTACGAAATGCAATGTCGTCATAGGATCGTTTGAACAATGAGGTTGGGATAATCTCTTTTTCGTCACTGACAATAAACCCAGCCTATAAACAATATATAAGTCAACCTTCAATGTACGGTAATTCATGAGCTGATTGACTTACGTTGGTACGTGTCGCAGAGCGCCCAAGAGCAAAAAGCTCTTTCATAGAAGACTCGGGCGTCTGTTCAGCGGGACTTGCAGGTACGGTGGACGTGCTGGGGGGTGTAGCAAGGAAGAAGCATTCGGGTATAAAATACCCTCCAGAAGACTCTTGCAATAACTCCCCGACAAAATAGACACTGCCGTTGACGCGAACAGCTGGGGGAGATGGCAGCTCATATAACATTTTCTCGCCATTGAAAACTTGTGACATTCCACTACCACCATCCTCTGGAAAGTCCTGCATAGCGAGTCGTGTGAGAGGGTTTGTGTAATCCTAGAATACAAGAGGCAAGATTAATGTGTAAGATGCTAAAATGTGTCGCTAAAAGCTGACCTTCGCAATTGCCTTCGCAACATCATTGATATAAAAGATGTTTCCCAGAGGCGAGATGACTTGTTGGGTTGGGTCACCGACCATTTCTGCACAGCATACAGAGACGGCACATTGCGTGCACCAAGTTGTTTGGCCCAGCCAAGAACGGCCTGTTTTTGTAATCGAGAAAACGGAAGTCTCGGAGAACTGAACAATAGAGCTGTGAGGAAATGCTGTTATCGAGAAAAAATGTTTAATAGATCAGCCTTTGGACTGCGGTTGACGAATAACTTACGCCTTTTGTCGGCCATGGGTACATTGGATTACCGGGGGAGGCCTTCGTTTCTATGGAACTTGAGTGTGAGGTGTCGTCAGCCTCGTCATCTAAAGCGTTCAGTACCCAAAGTCAGTAAATAACACGTAGCAGATTCAAAGGTACCGACCGAAAAGCTCGATACCAAAATCAGATTCCACGTCGTATTCAATGTCATCAGTCGGGGTTGCATTGAGCGGAGACGTTGGCGTAGAGAAGAGCGTCTTGCCGGAGGCAAGCGCTTCTTGTAGTTCATCGAATAGATCCCTTGTACCGTCGATCTTTTGATAGCGGCTGGTTGATATGGCCTCCCAAAGTTCTCTCAACGAAAATTGCTGGTCATCCTCGGGCTCTGGAGCTTGCGGCGGAGTGGCCGACTCGGACGGCACTTCTGGCATGATGAACATCGGTTCACTCTCGTCCGGAATCCCCCCTATCCACTCGTAGTCATCAATAGTCATTGGTTCAGTTTCATCGACGTCATTTGAGGGACCAGCGATGTCAGGAGGTGGTGCAGGCGTTCGCTGCTCGACTGAGTGCTCATAACCCGATAATGTCGTCCGACCGCTCGCATGGAGTTTGAGATGGCGCTGGTGGACCTGCAAGGACTGATGGCTCTTGATGTGCTTCAAGCTGAATTCACGATAGTGGCCTTGTGTCGTCGGACAGATCAAGCAGTTGACAAGCCGTGAAGACTCTTTGCTCACATACTGAAACACTGGCCATGGAGTCAGCATTTATGTGAGAGAGCGACACACAACACACCTTTTCCGTCAACAATGTCCTTGGTGCGGGTCTTCATTTGATCTCGGTGAGCAGGAGCCTTCAACGTCCTGCAAAGCCGTTGATAACTTGGACTTGAACTTGAACATCGATCAATGATCGAGCACTCAGCACCGACTCGGTTGTTTCTTCGTGTCACGTGATGTGACCTCTTTGAGCAGTCAACACTTTGCGTTTCAAACTTCAAACCTCGTGTTCACGGTGGATTTTCAAGATGTCGTCCACCACCCAAGCACTTGTTTGTCCAGATGTTGAATATGTCGGGAACGACCATGCTTTTCTTCAGCCATTGGTCGTCACAATATCCTTTTCTGGTCTTGTGCCGCAACGCCTCGTTCACGAACAAATTGTGAGTTTTCCTTATCTATATGTCGTTCCGCGTTCACTTACGCATCTCAGCAACCCATCAAGATTTCTGTCTCTGTAGCAGAGGAGTACAACGATTTTATGGCACCAGTTATACGCGCGAAAGCTTGGAGTGTATATCACTCTGAGCCATCCGAGCACAGTATTCCAGTGAGCATCAGCAAAACCCTTGGAACATGGGTAGCCCTGCACAGTGCTGCACAGTGACCACAGTGGCCTACAGTGCCACAGCTAGGTCCCCAACTGTACAGTTCACTCACAGTTGCTTACAGCAATCCACAGCTGGGCCACAGTGTGATACAGACCATATACAGTATTACCACAGCTGCTCACAGTGTGATACAGACCACATACAGTGTCACCACAGCTGCTCACAGCACCACCACAGTTGTCACAGTGCTCACAGTATACCATAGCATTGTATATTGTATTTTATTGTGGATTTCAATCCACTTATGTATAATAGAAAAGTGTTATTCAGTAGTCACTACTAAGTAGTAATACTAATTGTGGTCTGTGATGTAGCGTGACGCTGCGCTCGAGCGGTTACCTGATATGGTAAGTCGCGGCTCGGCTAGTATGGTCGTGCTGTCCAAGTGCACGCTATCAGCCTCCTTCGACTCCAGTACCTGCGGCATCGCGTATCGCGCGTCAGGATCGGCGCTACACCCTGTCCAGTCCATATACAATGAATCCGGTGCGTCCGATGCGCCGGAAACAGCCTCGACATGGTCGGTTGGCCTGGTAAGTCAGTTAGGTGTGACTGACTGGTCTAGGGTTCGACTTGAGTTTGCCACGGCGACGCGGTGGGTTCGGGTGATCGGTAGGCACTGGGTGGTTGTTTGGGTGGCCCAGGTACGTCCGTCATTGAGCGTTTTCGCTGCTCGTGCTGACTCGCCTTGTACCCAGCTAGCGTCTTCGTTCTGACTCGTTTCGAGTCGTAGCGTGCGCCGCTTGTTGCGCCATCCATCCGGGACCATCCTCCATCGTATCCGACGCATTTTCAATCAATTCGGCGCCTCCAATCGCGTTCGATGCTTCCCGATCCGACCTGCTCACCCATAGGCGCTCTAGG
>JBBPMW010000910.1:0-13164 GCA_038090535.1 Tylopilus alboater | reverse complement strand
GTGTTCAGCCCAGTCCTTGGTGAACTGTTCGATGAATGGGGCAGTGATTTCCGTGGCCTAAAACAAGTGTGAACGCGTGTTCGCGGAGGTATGTGACACGTATGCATATAGTCGTGCATGACGCGGGTGAGCGCACCTGGAAGACCAGGTTGTCAGCAGCGTTTGTGCCAGCTGCAGCGGCAATGAGGACGACAGAAGGCGCTGCACTTTGCATCATGATAATATAAAGGACCAGTTGAAGTAAAACGAGAAGACGGCTAAGCAAACGAGTGAGGAGACAAGTGTTGGTAAAAGCCAAAGTGACAGACACACTCTCAATCCCACCTGGCACAAGCGAAGGGAGATGATGAGAACATCAACGTGGCAACTCCCAAGTTCCTTGCTCAATAATGGATACCGTAAAAGCTAAGCCCATTGGTCGTATCACCTGAGCTGTCAATAAACATTCAACACCTCTTCTCAATTTATCGCTGGCAGCAAAGAGACGTACCAAAAACCGCGGATGACCCACTGACCTGGGAAGCGAAAGAAGGAAGGAAAAGGTTACACAAAAGGCACAGAAGCACTCGCGGTGATAGAACCTGATACTAACAAGAAGGAAGCAGTGGTGAAGCTGGGAAGGGACAAGCAAGGTAGCTGCAACCTGCCGCTACTTGTCAAAGTGACCTGCTACTCTGGAGTGTGAACATGAAGGTCACTGATGGCAAGAAAACCTCGCTGAACGGCATCAGGAAGGTGGCATCACACGTAAGTAGGGACCTACATGTGCATGTTTTGATGGGACTCCTAACCTAATCACACCAATCCACACCCGGCACCTGCCTGCCAGAATAGCTCTAAATCACGATTCTAAGTGGTTGACTTGGTCAATGTGGTACCACATTCCCTCCTAGCGACATTTCAAGGACAGGCCGTCTAAGCCCCTAATTTTCAAACCTAAGTGCGTGAGTAACAGTGGATCTCAAGATAAACAAAAAAAAAAAAGGTAACTTGGGGCCGGTGACTTTCCCTTCCATCTTTATTTTTCGGTTCGAGGTGGCATGGGCCCAGCGAGAAGCATGACGTCACCTGCAAAGAAGGGACCGTAAATACGGAAGGTGGTCTTGTCGACGGCAAGCTCGCTGATGATGACGGCACTGGTTTTGTTGGAGCGAAGAATGGTAACAGGAGTGATATGACAGACCAAGCTAGGGACACATGGGATGGATCTGCGTGGCGTCAGACCACCGAGGAAACGATACACTGGAAACCAAATACCTGTGCAATGCCCGAAACGATCTTGTCAAACTGACTAGTTTGACACTTCGATCGCCCTAGTGACAGCATGTGGCTTGATGTTTGCCTTATTGATACCTGCTTGAAGGAGATGCTGATAGACATCTGTAAGCTTTTCATTTGCCTCTGTTTCGAGATGGCTGAAGAAATGTTGAATTCAGTCCCTTCCTGAGGGATTGAGCGAGATGAGTGGTTATGATAAGGCGTACGTTATATGCGTCCGCTCGCTCTGTTGGTTGTCATATTCTTGCCTGACACGGGCTGGGTCAGCTTGCAATTTCACCAACTTTTCCTTGAGCTAGCAGAATCCATCAGAAGACTGGCTCGACAGTAGTGCTAGTTGCATTACCTCCGTCTTCTTCTCGCCTTAGGCGTTTGCACCTTTAGTCAGTTTGTTCTTCTTGGTTTCCAACTCTTCTATTCTTCCTCATCCTCTTGACCCTGTGTATCCTCCGAGCCATCAGCAGGACCTCGTGCGAGGCATCGACCACGATAGACCAAGTCTTTTAGCTGGCTACTCCAAAGCTGAGCACTCTTGATGCTGAGCACAAAGGAGATGGCATCCATAAGGTTTGACTTTCCAATGCCATTTGGGCCGATGACTTGGTGGCCGCTATAAAGATACATCGCAGCATACAAATGAGGAGTAACGCTGAGTTTTCAACTGTCCGAGCATGCACGATGTGGTCTTTTCTTCTCTTCCAAACGTCTCTAGTGATTGCGTTCAGTTACTGCCAATATACTTGCTTGCACTTTCTTGATTTCTGAGCTGTTGTCGATGCCAATCGGCTCCTTGATCCGTCATGTTCATCTGGCAGTTGTTCTCAAACTCCTCATCCGTCATTCCAAATGTTTTGGTCTTCAACGTGGAATTCAAACTAAGGATAAAGATAATAATGCAACATAGAGACCAGGATAGTAATCCACTAACCAGCATGCGAGTCATCTTTGCAATAATAGCCCATGAAAGATGGCATGATCAGCGATGCAGGGATTTCTGAGGTTCGAGATGAGTTCAGCAATCAAAATACAAGGCAAGGCGATACTTACGAGCAAAGTTATTGAACCTAGTTCTCAGCCTGCTGGGGCTTCGTCAGTGGCACCGTGATGGCGTTGTGGCATCTTCGCCCTCATCCTCATCACGTGGTGCAGTGGGTGATGCGGTACGGGAGCAGTGTGCCACGGCGTTGTTGAGGTGTTGTCAATGTCATATGGCGGCGGCGGCGTTGTTCCCTGTGTCATGATGAGGGAGAGGTAGGAATGTTTGTTCTTCAAGTCGAGAGTAGTGGGTCAGAAGGTGGATCCAGGATCGAAGCCGATGGGACGCCGCAGGGGCACCGTAGATACTGGAGGGCTGCTCGACTTGGAGATTGGAAAGAGAGCCTAGGTCTGAATGGGGGGTGTCCATGGAGATGGGGTCACGGGAGTGCTCAACGAGGTCACCTGGAGTATGTCATGCGATGTGCGACGGGAACACATGATAGATGGGAACGTGGCCTGGATAGTGTGTGAGACGGGGGGAGAGACGCGCAAAACAAGCCATGTAATCAGTGCGAGATGAGCTGAGGGATGCACGAGACGCACTTCGGGGGTCGGAAACATGTGGTATGGATAGGGCAGGAATGCAATACTGCCCGAGTGTGCTGGCCCAGAGCAGGATCAACGGGACAGTGTCGCACTCAAAAGTGCAGACGCAAGGACAAGCGGTGAGGTCACAGAGGATCGCCATGATGCGCAGGATGAGGGGGAGGGAGCTGTGACGCGTCATAGCACATTGATCACAAGGGAGAGAGAAAGCGCATTGGTGCATTGATCACAAGGGAGAGAGAAAGCGCATTGGTGCATGGACGATCGACAACAAGGGCTGACGCAAACAATCAGCGCACGCGAACAGTCATCGACGATGTACCAGTGGATCCCCCAGACCCTTCACCATCACCTGACGAGCCCGCGAATAGAGAGAACGAACCCCCGAGCGTCAAGCTCAAGGGAGGAAGAAGGTCATTCACAAGCTGCGATGAAACGGGTACTCATGATGATGTGGATGTGATGGGATGATCTAGGTGTAACGATGACACCAGATGTGTGCTGAAGAAGCCTAGAAACATGTCAGAACGCCTTGGCGTATGTTTGAAGTGGCAGCAGCAGCAGGAAGACTCATCTAGGAGGACATGAAGCGAGCTAGACGAGTCAGTGAGACCAGGTACTACTGAGCGCTGTATTGAAATGCAACCCGCCATTGCAACGGACAGTCAAAAGAGCACGTCTGGATGCTGGAGGGCAAGATCGATGGCACGCAAGACCAGATGCCAGTGGGCACCACGTTTTGCATCAGAATTTTGCGTACATCTAGGATGCTGGAGGGCGGGATTGATGGCGCACAAGACCAAGTGCTAGCAAGCCCCGTATTAAAATGCAACCTGCCATTGCATCGCAACTTTGCACACGTTTGGGATGCGCGGCAACAACGGCAGGCTACGAGTATGAGGGGTTCAAATGTGCGGCGAGCGTACATTGTACTTGTTTGTACATTTATTCACTACGCTGTCAACACTTTTGTACACACATTTCCTACTCTTTGTAGTTACACTTCTTCACTACACTTTCAACACTTATTGCACACACAGTTTATACATATTTCTTCACACACTTGAAATTGATTTGAAGCTGTTGGGTGATTCTTCAACTTGAATGCATAACTAGAGCTTGTGTATATAATACTGACACCATACTACTATGTCTACCAATCTACTAGTAGATGCATAACTAGAGCCTGCAAGTGTATACAATGCTGTTCATAATCCATGGATTTACTGCTAATTGTCTCAGGAGCTTGGGGGTTTGCTACTGACATCATATGTCTACCAATCTAGTAAGAAGAGAATGTCCCAGTCCAAGCAAGATTCCTGATACTATGATGGCAGTTCTGAAGTTGAGAACTATTGTTTTTATTAACAAAAGCTTATTAGTATAGGTTGAAAAGTAAATGGAGATGGGAAAATTGGAAATTGCATGCTATATTAATCAGAATCCTCCTCAAAGCAAAGTGCCCTCCTTGTAGAGACTGCAACCCTTTTAAATATGAGGTCCTCATACTGGTCTGCCAAATGATGCATACACTCCTCAGTCAGCCCTCTGAAGGACTGGCTGATATTAATATGGGTTTAAAAGTAAATGGAGATGGGGAAATTGGAAATTGCATGTCATATTAATCAGAATCCTCCTCAAAGCAAAGTGCCCTCCCTGTAGAGACTCCAATCCTTTCACATATGAGACCCTCACACTGGTCTGCCAAATGATGCATACACTCCTTAGCCAGCCCTCTAAGCTTCTCCCACTGCTTTTGTGAAAGATTAGTAGCTGATCTAACAACCTCACCAGTTGCAAAACCCCAAAGTCTTTTTGAGAACTTTCTATGTGTCTTGTTGGCAGGAATGACAAATTCTCCAGTTTCCCAAAGCTTAAAAGCTCTCTCAACCTGGAAATATTCAAATAAAACAGAACTTTGATTGCAACTAAAAAACACTTACAGCAACAGTGCAGAGAGCCAGCCCCCCTTTGAGGTTCATATGCTCCAATGTGTCAAATGGCACTTGAGCCATGGTTTCAAACAAATATGCCAAAGTTCCAATAATACAAGGATGGCGAAATGCCCCCTTTGCCTTCTATTAAAATATAAGTAATATTGTCACAATGAAAAGAAAAACTCACCAGAACTCCATCCTCATTTTGTAAAACTTCTTCCCACATATAAGGATAAACATCAGGGGGAATTACCACTCTCCTACACTTCTTATCAAGGTGATGATGAGTTTTGGGAACAGCCCAAGCAACATATGTTGCCCGACCATCAGAAGTCTGTAGTTCCTCATACTCAGCAAAGAAATGGTGAACAGCAAGAACAGCTTTCTTGGCAATTTGTGATCGCCATTCAGAAGTGCGTTGTTTCAGCTTTAACAAATAATTAATATCATCACTAAAAAAACTATGCTTACTTACAAGGGCAAACACTGGTTCATTTACAAGTTCAACAGTGTGTGGAACCTTGACATATTTGTCCCAGAGTTGCTGGGCAAGCTCCACATGCAATGGGTGGACTAGATCCCATGGATCATCAAGGCCAGTGACATAGAGATACCAGCGAGGAAGGACACTGTCACGAAATTTCCGGTAACTTGCAGGATACCCAGGTAAGTGTTCATTTTGGTACTTCTGCTTCTTTCGTCTGCCAACTTGTATTTCATCATGCTCACCACCAGAGATACTGGAAGCATCACCATCAGTGTCCTGCACATCTTGGTGGCTTGGCTGAGTGACACTCTTCGTGATCTTGGTTAATTTTATATGTCGGGATGACACAGCAATCAGAGCCTGGACAGAATCATACTTTGGACAGAAACAAAATACATATAAAATACTTACAGCAGAGTTGCTAGACACCCCACCAATTATGTTGGGTGAGCGGGCGTCAGCCTTTGAGCTGGATGCAGCACGGCTGGTGCTGGTGTTTGGTGTGCGAGCCGCTGCCTTCGAGCTGGAGGCAGCGCTACGCTCGTGGGTCATGCCGTCCTTGATACCGCGAGACAGTTCCTTCTCCACGGGCGGAATTTGGCGGGACACGTTGCTTCGCGGCATCTGGAAAATGCATCAGCATTTGTATTGCACTCATTGCGAAAACATACGCCAGCACGAGTCGGCGCGCTCATCATCGAGCTCGGTTGGCGGGAGGTAGCATTTTCGCCGGTCTCGTGGCTCACATCACCATCGTCGACGGGCTGGAACTTATTCGCGCGCACGGATGAGTGGGATACAGCCTTCAGGGGAGGCTAGAGACATATGGTCAGTGTTAGTATAAGCCTGTAGCAGGTATGACGTGCAATTCCAGGTCCCGACGGTGAGTCAATGCCCGTGGTAGACTTGGGCTTTCGATTGCGTGCGATCGCATGCCCTTCCTCGTTGTCGCGCGATGGTGGTGTCTTTGGTAGCGAACGAAGTAGGTTAGCCACCGGTAGCTAGCGTACACTTAATGATTACTGACGTTCAGGTGGCCCGACGCGTGCGTACCCACTGTCAAGCCAGGATTGCGAGCGGCAGCATTACCTACGGCGGGGTAGCCCGTTGTGCCGGTCGTTGGCTTGGGCTTGCGACTGTTCGAGCCCGCGGCTTCTTCGTGGGTTGCTCCGTCGTCGCGCGGAACCCGAGGTCGTGCGATCTTCGTCAGTGGGGGTGGAAAGGATACCTTAGCGAACGGATTATACTACATTCCAGTGGTTAGAAATAGAGCACTACGTACCTTCGAGAAAGCGGATCCTACGTGGGGACCATCTTCATCAGGCGTATCTTCCGACTCATCTTCATCGCTCGAGTCCCCCGGTCCCGTTTCACTATTAACCCCGGCTTGTGATTGCGCGTTCTCGGCCTCCAACGTTGATGTGAATGCGCATAGCGCATCGAAGCTAGACATATCGCTGCGACAGGGTGGCGGCGTGTCAGAACATTGCACGATTGAACGGCCCCTGGGTTGAGCAGGAGGCGGAGCGTCATCCTGGCTATCATAGTCGTCAACCAGACCCCCGTAGACCTTGGAGACGTAACCTGGAAGAAGTGTTAGCCTTTGTAGACAAATCAGATCTAACATACCTTTTCCCGTACTACTCGTTCTTTGCTCTGAAATACTGTTTGTTAGATATTTCCGCTGAATGAAATAAAGGACGCACCTGCTGGACTCTCGGTCTCGTCGAGTGCCTTCGCCCCGGTTGACACTCTGCGCAGCTTGTCGTTCTGCCAGTTGGGCAAGAATCCGGATTGTTGATGCTTGCTGGGATGAGAGGTATCGGAGAGCGAACTCGTCGGTGTGGTTTTCTTGATAGGCCTGTGGAACATCGCAGACAACAGGTGCATTGAACGCGGGATGAAACGTGCAGAAGTGGTGAGCGAGTCATTCCGAGGATGCTGTGTCGACTCACAGGGACTTTCCATTTTGGGACTCCATCGTGTTCCTACTTGCTCCGAGTCCTAGGGCGCTCATATCTTTTCGTTTCGCCCGCTTCCTGTCTTGTTCCTCCTCATCTTCCATCTGTGTGCCTCCGCGATCAAGATCTTTGTTGATATCCTGCGTGGTAAGTGGTTTCGTTGGCTGTATCTCGCACAGGAACTCATATACTTGCCTGTGATCTGCTGGCCGTGATGACTCCATCCCCCCTCCATTTCTTCGAAACTCTTCTCGGCTCGTTAATACCGTCCTCGCCTTCCTCCTCAGCATTATCTGCTCGTCGCTTCCCCAGTCGTTTCAATTCTCGCCGCCGTTTGTCCGCAAGTGCCTCGCCGTGCTCGCCCGCCGCATCGTTATCTCCCAGCTCGGTGCCACCTGTTGGCGTTCGATTTTCTCCATCAATCCTGCGCTCTTCTGCACTCCGTCCCTCGTGACCCGCCTTGTTTCTTCTCTCGTTTGTCTACCAGGTGAGTTGTTTTGTAAGCCATCTCTATGCCGCAGATATCGTTCATTTTACTCACCGTGCCATTCTTCCTCCTAGCGTCGTCTTCATCGCCCTTCAGCTTCTTCGACACCCTTCTCGGCTTCTCGGAATTCCCCACCCCCACCCCTTCCCCCTCCGAGTCCTCGTCTTCAGCCCGTCGTTTCCTTTCACGTCTTCGTTCCTGCGGTATTGGCTCGACATCGCCATCCTCGCCTGCGACAACCCCTTCATCCAGCTCAGCGTCATCTGCTGATTTACCACCGTTTCGACTGTTGCGCTCTTCCTCGCGCCTTGCCTCGTGTCGCGCCCCGTCCCTCCGCTGGCTCTGCACATCATTTCCGTCTGCACCCTCCATCGCGTTCCTTGTCTGGCATATAGGTCCGTCACCAGGCTCGTCATTAACCGCTTCGACAATACAGGCTGTGCTCGCATTTGCTTCGCCCGTACCACCTCGTGCTTGGTCTATCTCAACAGCAGCACTGGTGTCCTCGTTTTCTATTAAGTTCCGTATCACGTAGGGTTCATTACTTTAAGAAACCCGCTTACCATTACCTCGAGTCCGTATGTTTAATTGACCGTTTACGATTGCACTAACTGGTTGGCTAGCTGTCGACGCCGCTGCGTGCGGTTGCTTTGAAACGTTGGGACCTGGTGGTTGTCGAGCCTGCGCACTCCGTTCCAATTGTTCCGTTTGTGCCTTCCGTTCGAACACTGCAATTTTGCTAACCGCTGCCGCTACCTTCGATTGCCGTGACCTTCCGCCTGACCTTGGCGCGTGTCCTTGACTACTCTCCACGTCCAGGTCGACCAATCCTGGGCGGGCTTGTTTGTTCGTGATACGCGTGGTGACCATCCAGTGTGGCCAGCGTCTGAACCGGAGATTTCGAGTGAGTTTCAGGACGCCTTTGAAGTCGCTGCGAGGTGCGCGCTGTTTACGCGTGACCAAATTATCTCCGTGACATAACATATCAAGTAACATGTGACACAATTCCATTTCTACCTGTCACAATGTTCACTTCAACCTGAAGTTGCTTACTACAATGTTATAAAACTGTCTGCTCATTGATGAATCTTGCAGATCAGCCCCAATGGCTCAACCAGAATTCAAGGCCCGCAAATACTTTTGTGCAAATCCTATAGAGGCATCATGTAGAAGAGGCTTTGTGTCTCATTCAAGATTCCTGGAGCACAAGAGAATTCTACATGACCCTCTGCAGAAAACTCAAAGAAACCAACCTGTCCAGTATATACCTCAGGGTAATGAGGGAAATGCAGGGCAGCATAATGTGCCACCATCAAGCTCCTACTATATTCCACATCCAATTTTAAATGGTAAACAAATCTAATTCACTATCACTGGTACTGGCAGCAAGTCTGAAATGCTACTTATTTGATGTAATAGGTACTCACTGTGATATCAACGGCAATAATCTACCAGAGGGAGCTCCTCCACTCTCAAGTTCAAGTTCTTCTGACCAGAATTCAAATCCATGGCATCCATTTTCTCACCAAGCTCAATTTGAGCTTGCAAACTTTTTGTTTTGCAGAAATGAAATGCCTGCAGCTCAAGTGGATGAGCTGATGCAAATTTGGGCCAGACTAAACCATGATCAGGATCAACAGCCTACTCCTCCTTTCACTTCAGCTCATGATCTTCATCAGAAGATTGATCAAATCAATAATTCAAAAACATGGAAGTCATTTTCCTTCACATATGCTGGTGTTGATCTAGAGGATGAAAGTCTTCCTACATGGAAACAAGCCACATATCAGCTAGTGGTTCGTGATGCCAAGTTACTGGTTCAAGAACAGTTAGCTTGCCCAGAATTCAAGGACTATATGGACTATTATCCACAGCAAATATTTGGAGATCATAATCAACGCATATGGTCAGACTTTATGTCAGGAAATTGGGCTTGGGAACAATGTGTAAGTATGGGATTCAAATAAATTATCTTTGAATAACTAATATTCTGGCATTGGGACTTTAGAATGTTCTTTCAATGGATCCAAAAAATCATGGAGCCATGTTTGTTCCTATAATCCTTGGAAGTGATAAAACCACTGTTTCTGTGGCCACTGGCAATATTGAATATTGGCCACTATATATTACAACTGGCAATGTTCATAATAGTGCAAGGCGCAGTCATGGCTCAGCTGTCAGCTTATTGGGTTTTCTAGCCATTCCTAAAAGTGTGTGTTTTATATATTTTAATTGTTATCATTCAAATATTTGCACTAACTTGAATCTGAGTAGCTGATCAGGAATTCCAACATGATGTAGAATTTCGCAACTTTCGACGTCAACTATTCCATGCATCCTTGAAAGTAGCTCTTGAGCCTTTGCAAAGTGCCATGACAAAACCTGAGGTTACCTTGTGTGCTGATGGGCATTACAGAAGAGCAATATATGGTATTGGTCCATATATTGCTGACTATCCTGAACAGGTACTCTTATCATGTATTGTTCAAGGATGGTGTGCAAAGTAAGTAAAGTTTATAAGATAAGCCTAAGATATATTCACAATATTTTTTATTTATTCATTTAGATGTCTTGCTGATCGAAGCAACTTGGATGAATCAAATACTATTCCTCGTAGCCATGATCATACAAGACTAGTAATGCAATTGCTCAACTCCACTGAGATGTGGAAAAAGTATGGAATTGTTGATGATATTTTGGTAAGTGTTTTTAGAATTGATAGTACAGTAAGTTTTGGTTTAAAGCTAGAAACTTGAATAGCCTTTTACTGCTACATTTCCAAGAGCAAACATTCATGAGCTTATTGCCCCTGACATTTTGCATCAAATCATCAAGGGAACATTCAAAGACCATCTTGTGGAATGGGTGGAAGCATATATCAAACTGCATTATGCCAATAGTGATTCCATTTTAGCTGATATTGATCGTCGGTAGGTGATCATCTTGGATGTTGAATATATGTACTTCATGCTCAGGCTGCCTTTACTAATATAAATATATAGCATTGCAGCAGCACCATCCTTTCCTGGCTTAAGACGATTTCCACAAGGCCGTGGGTTCAAACAATGGACTGGAAATGATTCCAAAGCTCTTATGAAAGTAAGTAGTGGTATTTAAATTGCAGGTTACTATATTCAAGTTTAGAGCATTGACTCTGTTTTGTTTATTTTAAATCAGGTCTATCTTGCTGCAATTGTAGACTATATACCACCACAGATGACACAAGCTATTGCTGCCTTCATGGACTTCTGCTATATTGTTCGTCAATACTCTCTTGATGAACAGAATCTTGTTGCATTAAACAATGCTTGAAACGGCCTTGCTCACTAGTCAATAGTGAGTTGCCTAGAACATCTTGGAGGTGACTAGGTCGCAAGTATAGATAGAGAGGAAGAGTAGAAGTCTTGAGATAAGCTAGGCTCCAGTAAGCAAAGGAGACTACAAGAGGACAAGACTGGGGAGTCTTGGCCGTGGATTCATGGCTTATATACTATACATGTGTATGTGCATGTTTGTACTGGATCTAGCTGATAACTACTAAATAAGGAAGACAATGTGGACTACGAATGTAGAAAGCATGTGTAAAGCATGGTGTGGGAACATAGCCATGAAATGGAAGAGAAGCGGACACAGCCTACCATGAGAATGTGGCAGCTAATGAAAGGCATGAGGCAACCACAAGATGGTGGCAGAATGGAAGTGTGATATAAGTGAAGTGGCCATGCACAGGGCAGAATGGAAGTGAACCCATGTTTAGGCATATGGTGGATTGTAGATCCAGTGCGAAGATAAGATAAGAAAGATAAGATCTAACAAAAGAAAAATGATAAGTCCGTTAAAAGTAAGTCTGTTGTTACTCAACCATAACAATGCTTTGGAACGGTTTCAACTTCATCGTACAATCTTTGAAGACAGTGGAGTTCGTCCATCAGGAATATCAATTCCTCGTATCCATGCACTACAGCATTATACTGAACTCATCCAGCTTTTTGGAGCTCCAAATGGACTATGCTCATCAATCACTGAATCCAAACATATTGTTGCTGTCAAAAAACCCTATCGACGCTCTAATCGAAATGAAGCCTTGTATCAAATTTTGATTATCAACCAGCGAATGGATAATCTAATATCTTTCAAAAATGCACGGATTGCAGAAGGTACTAGTATATTTTCTAGTGGTGAAATTATTTGTATAACTGAAAATTTCACACTACCAACTTGAAGGATTGCTCAATATGTCCACCCAGGCTGGCATGGCTGAACTGCCAGTGGGTACCAATGATGGATATGAAGATGAATCTCAATATGAAGAGATTGGATTTAGAGATGACACCAATCTAAATGAAGCTGAAGCAGCAGAGGATTCAGAGAGCAATATAGAGGCATGGGTTGAACTGGCAAAAGTACCCAGTAAGTTGATCTATATTCAATCTTGAAATTTTAATTGTGGCATTCATTATAATACTAGATCCTAGACGATTGCAAACCTTTGATCAAATGGGTAAATGTGTTTGCTGCCCAAATCTACCAACTCTGGTGGCACATTTTGTATATGAAGAAAGATATCCCAATCATTCCAACCCTCCTCAGGCTCATGAATATCCTCCAATCATCACACGAGGATATTCTTACCTATCAGCTGTTGCTACATTCTATGCTCCTAGTGAGCAATGTGGTATCAAAGGGTTGCATAGGCAGCGAATCCATGCCTCCCCATCTTGGAGAAATCGCAATGCTGCCAGTACCAGTGCAAGATTTGATTGTGTCTTTGTTGAAAAAGACTCCAACCAATCAGGTATCCATGGTTTGTATATTGCTCAAGTTCTTTTATTTTTCTCTTTTACACATCAGAGCATTTCATACTCCTGTGCTTTAGTGCGCTGGTTTGATATTATTGGTGATAGTCCATGTCCTAAAACTGGCATGTGGATGGTTGAACCAGAGTTTGATGAGCAAGGAGAGCGTTTGATTTCTGTTATTTCTGTGGATAGTATTCTACGACCTGCCCATTTACTTCCAGTATATGGTGAAGCTCCTATTCCTAGAGGTTTCAAACACACTGATTCTCTTTTTGCTTTCTCTGCTTACTATGTAAATAAGTATTCTGACTATCATGCTTATCAGCTACTCTCTTAATGGTGGCACTGTGGCAGTTACATTCTCTTCTTGCTACTAGTAGATTGGTAGATATAGTAGTATGGTGTCAGTATTATATACACAAGCTCTAGTTATGCATTCAAGTTGAAGAATCACCCAACAGCTTCAAATCAATTTCAAGTGTGTGAAGAAATATGTATAAACTGTGTGTGCAATAAGTGTTGAAAGTGTAGTGAAGAAGTGTAACTACAAAGAGTAGGAAATGTGTGTACAAAAGTGTTGACAGCGTAGTGAATAAATGTACAAACAAGTACAATGTACGCTCGCCGCACA
>JBBPMW010000908.1:0-13173 GCA_038090535.1 Tylopilus alboater | reverse complement strand
CTGCTGATATATCGGCTGATCGCAGACGGTTGGTGTGCGGAGACGGGAAGGCGCAAGTAAGGGTATGGGATACGCAGACTCACAAAAAGGTCCTGGATGTCGACGGTCACAAAGACTCGGTATTCTCTGTTCACATCTCGTCCGACTCGACGAAATTTGCGACGGGCTCGGCTGACAAGACCGTGTTCATCTGGAGCATGGCCACAGGCGAACAACTCGTTGGGCCACTCTGGCACGAGGGGGTTGTGGTGGCGGTGCAATTCTCTCCAAACGGCGACCGCATCGCCACCGCTACCGCGAGAAACCCGGACACAAAGTCAATCCGCATCTACAACAGCGAGAATGGTCAGCGACTGCTGGACATCCCGTTCTTGGTCAACACACATATATCGTCAACGCTTGCATGGTCTGCTGATGGTCGTCAGCTTTTTGCTGTCTCATACAGCAAAGTAAGCTGTTTCGAGACAATTTCAGGATCCCTCCTCAAGCAATGGTCCGTTCCGGGTAATGGATCCTCCGCGTCTATTGTCCTGTCACGCAACCAAAAGTTCATTGCCGTCGTTGCGTACAAGTCACTGTCTTTTTGGGACGCCGTTACGCACGAGCAAACCGGGACTGTTATCGAACACGCAAGCCCAGTTTGGTCCATCGCGCTCTCTCCCAACGACTGCTGTGTTGCGATCGGCGAAGAAAACGGGAAAATCATCTTCAGGTGCCTTCATAATATCCTTCCTGGCTCGTACATCATGGTAGATGTAAGTGATCAACGTGTCAATGTTGTCGAAATCATCTAACAGGTCGTGTCCTACTCCCTTTCCCTCCACATTGTGAGTATGTTCAAACATCATTTGCTTGCATGTCCTAATCCATTCACAGGGCTATAGTTGCCGCTGATGTATATTAATGATGCCGCATTCAAATCGTGGGCACAGGGCGACTTGACTCGCGTCGAAATACTCTTGACGGAAGAGACCGCACATCCTTTTCACCGTGCACGTGCACTCTCTCAACGCGCTCTTTTATGGACCCGTTTGAAAAAATGGAACCTGGCCGTTGATGATGCAAAAAAGGTAAATTTGTGTCATCTGGTAATTCATGTCGTATTGACTATTGTGCGCCAAGTCCATCAATGCTCAGCAATCCGTCATTAGCCATATCGCAATCGCAATGGCCCACGTCGGGAATGGCAAGCACGAACTGGCAATGCTCGTATTCGACCTCGTGTTCAGTGTCGATATCCCAGGTGAAAATAGATTTCTCTTATTGATCAAGGTACGTGCCTGTTTTTCTCTTTGCTGCTTGTACCAAGTATTTGTTTCACTCAGGCGATCATCTTGTTCGAGTGCGGAAAATATGATGAAGCTATTTTACGTGTAGATGGCCTGATCGAGGTAGTGGATGATCAGTCGCTGTATATCACTGTCCGGGTACGAAAACGATGGGATTAGTATTAAGCAAAATTAATCTGGTGTTGTCCAGGCTCAGATGTTCCTTATACTTGGAGGCGTGTCGTTGAGTGGAGGCGACGGTAAACAAGCATTGGAATTCTTCAGGCGCGCAGGGGAAGCTATCCCATTTCAAAATGATCCTCATCTAGTGGTCATCTCGCTTGTAAGCTATTCTTTTGAGTTCCTCTTCAAACTCACCAACTTTATTTCATAGATTTTTGGATGGGATTTTGACAAACTTGCTCTCGCGATCCAGCTGCGTCTTCAAGAATGCATTACGCTATTCGAAGACAACGGCGATGCAGCAGTGCAATCCCAGAATCCAGAAGAAGCGATCATACGATATTCTACTGCATTGTCCCTGAATCCGTCAAATCCCGCAGGTCTCCTCGTTAAGCGGAGCAAAACTCGAGCAATGCTAGGGTTGTGGGAGGATGCGCTAAAGGACGCGGATGAGGTGTGGTTTTACTCTCCTTGATGTCCGAAATCATGGACTCAGCCAACCCAGACAATCAAAGTAGACCCTCTTTGCCCAAGGGGATACGAGAGAAGACATGCGGCGTTGCATGGTATGCAGCTCTATGATGAAGCAATCAATGCGTTCGCCCGCATGTTATCCCTCATCGAGGAATCTCGTGATCAAGACGTCCGTCGTAAGTGTAATCTGACTGCACGAGGATCACGTGTTGACTTGATTGTATAGAACTGGCCGAAAAATATGTTTCATCTTCCCAGTTTGAGACCGCCATCAAAGAGACTGTTCGCGAGGTCCTCTGCCCACTTGTCCTCATTGATGTGGAGAGCGGCCATATGTGTGGCGGGCCGCAGCGACTGCATAGATTCAAGTCAGAGTCCCAATTCAAACAACTGGTTTCCTCCATGACGGAGTTGGACAAGGGACGCATCCAGCGAGTGGTGGAAGAGTATCTTCGATACGTGATGTTTTCGTATGTCTGGGAAGGAGAGGAGCCCTTGTTCCACCACGTCAATGAGGCTAACTCTGTCCGGGATTTGGATTCATCGCCGCTGAATGAGAAGCTGAAAAAATTTTGTGAAGTGGTTCGCAGAGATGGATATCGGTGGGCATGGTGCGATACCTGTTGTATTGACAAGACGATCAGCACGGTGTTGAACCAATCGCTCACGATGATGTATAAATGGTATGAAGCATCCGCAGCCACGTTTGTCCGATTTCGACTCAGGGACGTAGAGTCATCATCGGCCCGGCCAAGGACAGGAATTTCCGATAGTGGATGTCTCGGTGTCGTGTCGCGTACTACTGGTTTCGGTACAGCGCAGGAGCAACTGGTTCAACGGACAATGATCTTCTCCACTGAACGGGTTTCTGCAAACAATTTAGAGTCCTTATTCATTGGGTTCTTGCTCATCTTTGCCATTGCTGCCAGTTGGTATGTTTGGGTGAAAGGTGCGTCATAATCCGATGCACGATTTGGTATTGATGCCCACATTTTGGAGTAGGCATCGAGAGAGACCTCAAGAAGTCCAAGTTGCTGCTCGACTGTGTCCTGATCATCACTAGTGTTGTGCCACCTGAGTTACCGATGGAACTTTCACTTGCGGTCAATGCTTCGCTCGTAGCGCTGTCCAAGTTTGGTATACGTCGGTCAATAGCCATCTTCTGCACGGAGCCCTTCCGCATTCCTTCCGCTGGAAGAGTCGATGTGTGTTGCTTCGACAAGACAGGCACAATTACTGCCGAGAATCTAGTTCTCGAGGGTGTTGCAGGCATCGAGTAAGATTTCTTATCCTCGTTGTTCCTCACTGACACCGACCGGTAGCGACTTCGACAAGTTGAGGCTTATTGATGTAAAAGACTCTGGCACTGGCAGACAGATCATGCTCTGTCTCGCTGCGGTGCACGCACTGGTTCGCTTGGATGACGGTGTTGTCGTCGGCGACCCCATGGAGAAAACGACCCTGGAAGCGCTTGAGTGGCAAATTTCGCAAGGTTTGTCTTTTAGTGTGGCACTTAGCATTCATCAGACCTGACTGTTACTATATAGGCGACTCGGTTGCCCCGCCTCAGGCAGGATCCCGAATGGATCACGAATTTACATCCGCCGTCGTTTCCAATTCTCTTCAGCCCTCAAGCGCATGTCTACTGTGTCTACCCTCCCTTCAGGAAAGGCACTCATAGCTGTTAAGGGTGCTCCTGAAACGATCAAGGGTATGCTCGCACACGTACCCGAATGGTATGACGAGACATTCAAGTGGTATACGAGACTGGGTAGCCGTGTGCTTGCCCTCGGTTCGAAGGAGATCGACTCGATGTCCATCGACAAGGTACGATCTCATCTGGACAACGCCTGGTCGCTCGATCTGAACATGCTTTGTAGATAAACAAGCTCCACCGAGAGGAAGTTGAGAGTAACCTCACATTCGCCGGATTCCTCGTCTTCCATTGCCCGTTGAAAGTGGATGCCATCGAGACCCTCAAAATGTTGGCCGACTCGTCGCATCGTGTATGTATTATCGGATATATGTTGGTCATGGTTATCATATTTAGCTATGCTTTAGTGCATCATGATTACAGGAGACAACCCGTTGACGGCCGTACACGTCGCACGTGATGTCGAAATTGTCGATAGGGATGCGCTCATCTTGGACTTGAAGGAGAATGCTGCTCATGAAGCTGGTATGTTGACCATACCTCCGATGACTTTGCCGTCTTAATTGATTCATCTCCCTGTAGACCTTTGTTGGCGCACCGTGGACGGGAGCAAGATCATTTCAGTTGACCCTTCCAAGCTCCTTGACACATCGCTGTTTGACGAGTACGACATTTGTATCACGGGTGCTGCCATGAAACAGTTCCAGTCTTTACCTAGTTGGAACGACCTCGTTCAAAACACCTGGGTCTACGCTCGCGTTTCTCCCTCTCAGAAAGAGTTCATCCTTACTAGCCTGAAGACGCTTGGATATGTCACTCTGATGGCAGGCGATGGCACAAACGACGTCGGTGCGCTCAAGCAGGCCCACATAGGCGTTGCACTCTTGGATGGTTCTCCCGAGGACCTACAGAGGATTGCCGAGCACCAAAAGATGGAACGAATCAAGAAGGTCTACGAGAGTCAGCTTAAGATCTCGGCGCGCTTTGGTCAACCACCCCCTCCCGTGCCACCTGCCATCGCGCCCCTGTACCCGGATGTCGTCGAGGCGCAGAAAAAGGCTGCAGCAAACTTGCAGATTGCGAGACAGAGGAATCCGATGGAGAAGGTTGGTTTTGCTGAACTTCGGTGTGTCGTTGTGCTGATCTATATGTTGTAGTTTGACTTGGGTTCGATCACGGATGCGTTGGCCAATATGGAGGACGACGAAGAAGTACCTCAGATCAAGCTTGGTGACGCATCATGCGCTGCTCCATTCACTTCCAAGCTCTCGCATGTTGCAGCTAGTAAGTCTCCCTCAATCGTAACCACGCGCCAATTCAGCTTGTTCTCTAGTTTCGCACATCATTCGGCAGGGCCGCTGTACGCTGGTTGCGACCATCCAGATGTACAAGATCTTGGCACTGAACTGTCTCATCACCGCATATAGCTTGAGCGTACAATATCTGGATGGCATCAAGTTTGGTGATTACCAGGTGACCGTCAGTGGGATGTTGATGTCGGTCTGCTTCTTGTGCATCTCTCGCGCACAGGTACGGTGTATGCGCCTCCCCTTCGATGTCTTGTTGACGTGCGTCGTGTTGTACAGCCCGTCGAGAAGCTTTCGCGCGAACGGCCACTGGGCAATATCTTTAACCTCTACGTCTTGTTGTCCGTCCTCATTCAGTTTGCGCTGCACATCGTGTCTCTGGTATACATCACGAACTTGGCTCACTTTTACGAACCGTAAGTCGCTCACCTACTCTGTTCCAACGCCATATCTTACAAGTCTCCCCTTTGCCACAGACCGGGGATCGTCGACCTCGAAGCCAAATTCGAGCCGAGCCTCTTGAACACGGCCATCTATCTCCTTGGTCTCTCACAACAAGTCTCCACGTTCGCAATCAACTTCCAAGGCCGGCCTTTCCGCGAAGGGATCCGCGAGAACTCCAAGTTGTATTGGGGTCTCGTCGCAGCGAGCGCGGTCGCGTTTTCAGGTTCGACCGATTTCTTTCCCGAGTTGAATCGATGGCTTCAGGTCGTCGAGATGGACACTGCGGTACGTGTCGCGCCTGCTCATGATTGGCGATCGACTCATCATCTCGTTCCTGTGACGGATAGTTCAAGGTCAAGTTGACGAGTGTCATGATTGTGGACTTTGCGGGCTGCTGGGTGATTGAAAAGGCGTGCAAACACTTGTTTGCAGATTTAGAACCCAAGCCATTGATAACGCGTGGACGGGAACGGAGGGAGGCGAGGCGGAGGGAGCAGGCGAGGATGGCGGAGGCGGTGAAGGAGGAGAAGAAGGCTCAGTAGAATCAAATTTTCACAGTAAGGGGCTGGGTCTAGAGTGGTAGCGATTATATGGAACTGAGGGTGGCTCATCGAATAGAGTCGTTGCATTGTTCGCAGCGCTCAGCTGAGGACTCGGAGCGTCCTAGCTCCTGTATCGTGCCGTTTTTCGCATCGATCTGCATGGCTTTGCTCCGAGTCCTCCGTTTCGTTGCGTCCACTGACCCTTCCACACGCACGACTTCTCCGAGTGTCCACTGGAATCCCCCATACACTCGCGCGTCCACTGGTCCTTATCATACGCATAATTTCTCTGAGTGTCCACCGGAATCCTCCATACACTCGCGCGTCCACTGGTTTCTTCCAAACACACATAGCAGCTCCCTCAGAATTTGCCAGGGCAAATTCTCCAGGGTGAATGACATTGGGAGCTGGCTCGGCAAATAGTGAGCCTCATCCTTCAGTATGGGCAGAGCTTCGCTGCTTGCGTCACAGGCTCCTTCGTCACGGGTGCGCAGCTCATTCTGACGGCCAAGACAGCGCTTCGGGCCGAAAAGCCCTTCAGGCTTTTGCCCATACTATTTCGTACTCTACACTAACTCTCTAGCGTGTGTCTACCGCTCGTCATTCACCCTTCAAGCCATTCTGGTAACCAGACCGTTCTACAAGGAGAGCCATGCCTCGTAGGACGGCCGAGTCGCCAGACTGCCACGGCGATCGACATTCACGGATTATTGATTGACTCTGCGCCCGATGATATAGCAGGTATAATTGCCCAGAGATATACATAAAATGCAGACTGACGCTACACAGTATCTGCTTGGAAACAGTTACTGTGCCGTCGCCGTCGCTCGTTCGCGCCGTTCCACCCACTCACGTTCGCGTTTACGCTTATACACAACTTGCTCAGAGTGCGCTTGCGCTCACCGGGTACGGCCTCCAACTAGTCTGGTTACCAGACTAGCCTCCAACAACGAAGATGTGTTTATGCTCAATTTTGAGAGGCGCTCTCATTGCGTTTGGCTCACGCCGTGGTCTTATGTTGAACGCGGATCGTAAGCAGCTACGTGATAGCATTGTCGTGCATTTGGCCCGAGGTGAATTCACAAGCTCGACAAAGCAAACCCAAGCAGCGAGTAAAGAAAGGAATCCCGAGCACCCGGGAGGAGAATGGGTGCCGAAAACGAAAGCCATTGATGGTAAGATGACGGGTGTAGGTTTGCATCTTCGAGGATGTCAAATACTCGATGACGGGCGGAGTCACGACGTGCACGAGAAATTACATGGCGAGCGCTCAACGCTCAGCATCGACATTCGAACATTGAGATTGAGATTGGCTCATCCCCACTTCAACCATCGCCCTCCTCTTCGGAGGCTCCATGTCCCGATTCCCTGGATCCAAAGGGTGTCCACTCCAGGGATCTCCACTACGCCTACCTTCTGACGCTCGTCGCTCCACCTCCCACGTTCGAATCTCGAGACCTCGGCGTCGTGTTTGACTTTGGAGGATCAATCTCTCCCTTCGAGTCCTTGCGTGCTTTGTTCGCCAGAGGCGCGCCTTGAGGCCCAACCGCGCCATGTCTGCTGCTCGGCTGTGCATACCCTCGCTCCATGATATCTAGGAACTCCTCTACCGTTTTCCGGTCCAGCTTGAGGCGCGTCGCCAACGTATTCATGATGTCCGTCCGCGTTGGCCTCCGATACTTCTCGATGAATTGTTGCATGCCGTTTCCAAGGCTAAGAAACCAGTCGCGTGGTTCAGGTAGAGGCGCAGATGTTTTGAGGCAACGGCTTTTCAAAAGCGCGCGAATCCTTTTCTGCGACTCCATGTAATTGCGATCTTGGTGAGGGGTGCGGTTTGTGACTCCGGTAATGCAAGCGTGGCTGTCGCTCCTGAGGCCATAGCATTCTATGAGAGTCTTGTTCTTTGACCACCAATCCTCCATCTCTACCTCCCCCTCCAGGCCGGTGACAACGAATGACATGGGTACCTTCGTCTGGAAAACAACCTCGGAGAACAGCCGGTAGTTGCTCTGCGTGGTGGCCGTCAATTTAGCTGCGCGAATGCAAAAGAGTAAAAGATGGACGCCGCCAGCGGCGCCTAATTTGTTGACGAATTCGTAAGCCTTTTCGAGAGCCTCAAGGTAGCCACTCCCCCCGATCTCTGACTCTTTGAGGCCGACGGTCTCGAATACGCGCAAGTTCATGTCATCGATGGGGATGTCGTAGCGAGTCGATTGCAGCGTACAGCCGTTGACACGTGACGGGATTCTGGCAATGTTTTTGCGAGCGATGAGGTTGACGACTGCGCTTTTGCCGACGCCCGGTTCACCGAAAAGTATGACGTTGATCGGTTGGTTACTGTTACTGAGAGGCTGCGTGGCTATAGTCCGTCGTCCCACCCCATAGGGCAACGTAGTAGTCTCTGAATGAAGCACTCGTTAGTTCTACTCGAACGCAGATCTTTGCGCAAGCATTACCAGTAGTACGACGGCGACCTTCAACCGCAACTAGACTTGGGGAGGGAATGGAAGAGGATCTCTGAGGGTATGGTGGTTTCCTCGAGGCCTGCGGTACGTCTTGAGCATTCGTAGACACCGTTTGGCGATAGACCGGGGCACTCGGCATGATCGGTTGGTGGGAGTCGGCGGGGGTTCGTCTAAGGCCAGGAGCAACATCTGTCGCTTTGACATCTACCTGGTCGTTGGCAATCTTCGAGAACTCTATTTCGTCGTGCTCGTCCGTGCGTGTTGCAGTGTCTTGGAGAGGAAGTGGGCTTTCAGAAGTATAGCTATCAAGGACGTAGCATGAACTAGCGCGAGTTAACACGGGAGAAAGACCTACCATTTTTGAATGTATACGGAACCTATGAACATTAAACAACCAAACCGAGAAAGCAAAGCCCAAAACACTTGCCGCTTTCCACAACCATTTGGTAGTTTTTCGATAGCACCTCCTGAAGACGTTCTTCACGTGAAAACTCTGCAAGTTCGAGCAATCCCTATCGTTATTCGTTGAAGATAGAGTGTACACGACCACGTAGCCGACGACAAACCATCTGAAGCATTTCAATCCATACCGTATCGTGTGTGATTGCAACGACTGCGCGAGGCGCCTAACGAGAGGGATTGAACCATTGCTCACTGTGACTGACTCCTATGATGACACGGACCTTCTTTAACATATATTGATTGATCGAGTCGCCGGGATGAAAAGTCTATCGGTGATTCATCAAGCATGACAATATACCGTGTATAACAATCACTGATAGACAGACCTGGGATACATCTGGCACGCGATCGATCGTTATGTTCGAATCCATGTAGAGTGGACCCCGACCCCCCGAAAAATCTTGATCTGCAACGGGGTCCGTGGCACCTGTGCCAAATGATGTAGACTCAGATGTGCTACCCAATAATTGGTTGGCTATATGGGTCCAAAGCCCAGTTGAAAATGTGCCCTGTTCAGTCTTGACAGAAACGGTTTTCAAGTTCAACAATAGTATCTTGTTGACTGTGATTCTGAATCCACGAATGAAGATTGTCTGGTTGACTGGGCGGCGAACCCTTCCATCGAAATTTGGGTCTGAAATCGAGTCGTTGGGATACACTGTGCTAGGCCCCACACGTTCCATGAAACCGTGCGTCAGGAGATCCCAGAGGTAAGCTCCTGCCGGTGGACCGTCTTGGTGGATTGGTCCTACTTTGAATTTAACGCGACGTCGTTCTTGAGGGCTGGAACCGCTCTCTGGCCGTCCTACTGCACCAAGGGACCATGAACGTGTTTTATGAAACTCGGTGATGAGGTAGAGGGAATCGTTGTTGTTGATGATACGGCCGGCCTTTTCGGTGGCACATTCGTGCCAATCAACCCCATGTCGAATCGCTTCGTCTAGAAATCTTTTCTCGTTTCGTAAGATACATCGCTGAGCACCTTCTGGCAGAATGAGGACTGCGCCATCATGTTTCGTGGACAGGTTAAATTCGTAGTCGGCCCTTCAATAACTTTGATCTAGTATCTCTGAGTTCTCTGAGCTCCATGGAAAAGTCGCATACCTTGATGGCATTTGATCACAGCTATGAATCTCTCGGGATACTAGCTCCACGGAGGGGCTCGGGATAACACTATGAGGAGAAACCGCATCTCCCCTGGTAGCGAGGTCTCCATGATCTAGTATAACGGGGTTAAAGCCCTCTTCAACGAGCTGGGGATATGGTTGCTTGTCGCGTGGTAGTGTAATGTTAAACAGCACGTCAAAGCTACCGTCCACGGGTGAGACAACGCCGACGTCGCCAATCTTCAGTCCCTCCCGTCGATAATCCTCCGGTAGTTCGTTGTGGGGTTCTGGAAACCATAAGGGATATCCATAAGCTCCTAACAGACATTTTGAGTACACCTCATGCGGGGGAAAGGACATGTCGCGTTCTAACTCCAGAGACGCCGACAATTAACGAATGGCATTGAATTGCCGACCCTAAGCAATATGGGTCCAAGATAATCCTCTCCGCAGCCTTGTGACGGCTGTGTTCTCGCACGTGGGTGGAACCAAAATATCTGGGATCAGTGCGAAAACTGCGATATATATATGAGCGCGATTCTAAAGTCACGAACAAAGTGCTCGAGCGGGCGGGCGTGTCGGACATGTTATCATGCCGCTGATAGCGCGCCCCCCAGTGTCCAGGCGATAATAAGGTCCCCGTTTGAAGCGTACAACGTCACAACACTTGGAACCAGCGATTCGCGGCGACGGGGGCTTGATCTCCTCGTACGTGTCACGATCGCGGGAGGTAGTGTCCTGCCGTTCTCACAGAAGCACCACCAAGTGCGACAAACCTATGGGTCAGTACTAGTGAGCGGGGCTGGATATCAGACAGACATTCGGTCGGTCGGTGTTCTTGGCCTGTGAGGCGTCACTTTAATGTTTCTATCAGTCGCTTTATGCAGTACGTCTTCTGTGTGTGCGTCTGCTATGAGTGTTTTGCGTGTTCACCAACGGACTCGGCGAAAGAGGGGATCTGAGTCCGGGATGGTTACCAGGGGCCGACTGGCAAGCGCCCAAGGCTGTGTGATTATGAGCTGATCCATATCAGCCAATATTACTATTATCGATAAGCAGTCTGGTGACTTGTAAGTAAGACAAGGCGAGCATTGCTGTGAGCAAGCTAACCTGGTATATTTGCACTCCTTGACCTTACTCTCTTTTCCAGTGTGCTGTGGACGGGTATGGAGTCGACGGGAATTGAAGGTACGTGCTAGTGATCGGCAAGCACCCGTAAATGACCGCCCGCCGACTTCTAGATGCGGCTCAAAAACGATTGAAATTCCCGGTCAACGTCAAATATACTCAGTCTCCTTTGCCGAGGATGGCGAACAGGTATTAAGCGGCGGTGTTGAAGGGATGCTTCGGCGGTGGCGAGTAGATGACGGAAACGAAGTTGGCCAACCAATTCGAGCTGAAGGAGCAAAAATATTTACTGCTGATCTATCGGCTGATCGCAGACGGTTGGTGTGCGGACTCGGGTATCTCCTGAGTCTCTCACAACAAGTCTCCACGTTTGCGATCAACTTCCAAGGCCGGCCTTTTCGCGAAGGGATCCGCGAGAACTCCAAGTTGTATTGGAGCCTCGTCGCAGCGAGTGCGGTCGCATTTTCAGGTTCGACCGATTTCTTTCCTGAGTTGAATCGATGGCTTCAGGTCGTCGAGATGGACACTGCGGTACGTGTCGCGCCTGCTCATGATTGACGGCCGACTCACCATCTCGTTCCTACGACGACGGATAGTTCAAGGTCAAGTTGACGAGCGTTATGATTGTGGACTTTGCCGGCTGTTGGGTGATTGAAAAGGCGTGCAAACACTTGTTTGCGGATTTGGAACCCGAAAATTTGATTCTACTGAGCCTTCTTCTCCTCCTTCACCGCCTCCGCCATCCTCGCCTCCCTCCGCTCCCGTCCACGCGTGATCAACGAGTAAGGGGCTGGGTCTAGAGTGGTAGGGATTATACGGAACCGCTCATCGAACTATAGAGTCGTTGCATTAATATTGTTTATTGTATGACTCCGCGCCATCCGTGCTGTCAGTTGCATCTGATAACGTGAAATACATCCTGACGATGATACAGCGCGCAGGTTATAATCGCCGAGAGATACATAAAATGCAGACTGATGCTACACAGTATTTACTTGGATATATGAAGACGTGACTGAGAAAGTAAGTCTATCCGTGTACATGTACATGACGAGGTATACGATACTGTGGCAGTCAAAGACCCATGTGAATGAACGGAACCCACTCTTCGAACGACGCTTGGCCACTATCTCGAAGACTCCCAATAGCTTCGTGCAGTGCTCGCGCAGCCTCCCGATGGTCCGGCTTTGTACCATCCCGAAACAGGTACTCGTATACGTCCCTTGCCACAACAGGCGCAAGGCGATCACTGATCGACCACATCGTACCAATGACTCCCGCATAACCCGCAAACAGCATTCCTGCAGCAATATGGACCGCCTCGTCGGGGAGACGCTCATCACCCATCGCCGTCTGACATGTGAAGAGAAAGGCGAGTCCGCCACGGGGCCGTGACAGGGCGATGATGTCATGCAACTTCAAGCGGCGTCTATCGGCGAGGCAAAGTCCACTACTAATCGGGTCCGTGGCATCTCGAATTCCGTGGCATGCAAAATGGACCCAATCCGCTTCCTTCATCAAGGAAAGTACTTCTTCGACTGTCCCGACAGAGGATTCTACAAGGGTGGTGCATGCCGAAGGCGAATTCCCGATCACCTCCTTGATGTGTTTCAACTCGATGACCACACCTGGAAGTCGGGATTGGCCATCTGAGGGTGGCTGACGAACAACTAGGAGGCGAAGATTATCGCTAGGTGCCATAACGGAATTGGGTGACGGCGCAAGAATAGCAAGAGTAGGAACATATGACGAAATGACGAAGTCGAATACTTTGTGCCCAGGTTGCGAATGGTCGGTGTCGTAGAAACCAGCTGCATGGATAGGAAGAAATACGAGGGGGCCAGTCGGACACCAAAAAATGCGTGTCAAATCTCCAGGTATCTGTTCCGAGACAGATGGATGAATATGCTGTGAACTCAAGTGATCACTAACGTACTGAGATAGCCAAGGCGTCCAGGACTGGTTTGACGACGGATTTCCATAGAGGGGATAGGAAGGATTCCCAGCTAACACTGCATCAGGAAAAAGCTCCCGCCATAATTATGCATAATTATGCATAATAATGAGATTTATGGAGTCTTGCATAAAGTATATAGGTCCCCATAAAACCCTGTAATAATTATACTCACTATATCAATGT
>JBBPMW010000907.1:0-13174 GCA_038090535.1 Tylopilus alboater | reverse complement strand
GTCTTGAACAACAGAGTACGGTCGTCTTCTGAGCCATCTGTTGGTTTTGGTGGAACAGCTTCACTGACTGTCCCGACGAAGGTTTGCTCAACGTTCCACTTGATGCCTAGGCGTGTTTGAGACAACTATGATAGATAACGCACATAGCAAAACTCACGGGGCAGTTTTACATTCCACACTTTGGCACGGTCGTAGAATGACTTGAGAAAATAGCTGGCGAGGTGAATGAGATGCAATTCATGGAGAAGATCTTCTTTGTTAGAATTCTCCCATGATGAAATCGGCTTGCATTGAAAAACAGCATATTCAGTCGTATTATATAAACCCTTCAATGTAATCATTAGTACTAGGAAGTTGGGGAGAACGTGACTTGGAGTGTTGAACACAACAGGCTTACCTTGAATGCAAACTTGCTGAACCCTTTCGCAATATAACCTCCTTTACGGATCCCTCCACTGATAAACCTTTGCCAATGTTTTACAATGAGTATGGTTTCTGTGTGTTTGTGTTGAATGATATCAACGTTCCCATCACCGTCAATAATACATTCCTGTCGCGAAAACTCAAATGCCTCATACTCCACACGGACGGAGGAATTGCGTGGCCGATAAGCACTCTTATACTGTTTCGATGGATGAACCCTAATTTCCAACTCGTCGTCTAGGCCATGACTCAATTACTTGCTTGCTCATATGTGCAGAGTTAGAACATACCTGGGCTCAGAGATCGCGTGGTGCCAGTGGATTCGATTGGGCGTTTTGCTCGACGTGAACTTGGCAATGCTTTGGAAGTGCGAGCGAGAGACTTTCTTGCAGATCTGATACTCAACTTGGTGCTGAACTCGTCATCTAGCTCGTCGTCGTCTGGGTCAGACTTATAAATAATAACCAACAAATTAGTGCCTAGTTGAGTAAATCAGAACTTGTATACTCTTACCGGCTCATTCAGTAAAAGGCGGAGCGATAGAGCGTTTCGCTTCTTGTCCTTATCAGACAGCACACTCATTGTCTTGATGCGGGCATACAGCTGTCCAACAGTTACGCTCACTGTATAAGACTGTTCTAAGTGAAAACAGTCATTTGCCGAGTGGGCGACAGCAAAGATGGCATTTTCACTGGAGATATTGTTTCTAAGTGAACGAATAAAAAGATCTCATTGAAAACTGACCGGTCAAATGATGGCATGATGGCGTTATTCCCTCTGCAAGATTCCTCGTAAACGTTCGAGGCCTTCATGAGAACTTGCGTGAGAATCGTCTCTGCATTCTCTCGCATCTCCACTACAACAGGTATCTGCGGAATGTGATACTGGATGGATAATAAGCTTTTACAAGCATCAGATGCATGACTAGTGGACGAACCTTTTTTGCGGCCTTTGACTTATCTGGGGGACATAGAAAAATGCTAACAAATATGTTTAGGTTCTCGACGCGAGACTGCCGTTTGAGCGCTGCAGTAGCTTCGTTGACCTGGGACGCTTTCTGCAGTCCAAGATTCTTGGGCCGCGAGTTGAGGCGATGCTGAGATGCCCGCGATGAATGGAATTCCATGCGCTTTAAAATAGATCCTTCGCATGTACTAGCTTGTGCATCCCCGGGGGCATGCTGGGCACCGCTTGCACCTCGAGAGTCGCTGGCATCTGTGGATTCCCGACGGGCTGGGGCAAAAATAACTCATGCTAAGTTACGATAGGCTCATCAGAACACAGTTGACTTACGGGTCTCACAACTTGCACAAATTTTTCCTGTAAGAAACCGAAAGACGCAGCCGCATAATTCGCACTGTGGAATATCCTACCACCGGTCCAAATAGAGTTAATTCTAGTTCTCGCAGCAAACAGATGGTACCAGCAGAATAACACACCTTGACAGATTCATCGGACGGGTTGGATGTCCGCTTGATGCACTTAGAACACTCGTTTGTGCCCAGCCGCGGGAATGACTTCGAGCAGCCAGTACAACGGACCATCCTGCTAAGGATGGGCACCACTCGAACTCGTGTTCAACCCCACCAGCCCTCCTTTACTAGTACGTTCTGCGCAGCACGGACCATGAGATAAAGAGAACAGCAAGGGTTGTGGTCAGGGTGAAAAGGTCGGAGTCTTCCTGACAGCTGGTCGCCGGTCAACTGCGCCACTGCTGCTAACCATATGAATGAATGTGCTCGACTCGGGCACATTTCTGAAGGCAGAAGTTAGGCCAGCACATTAATCATGTTAGAATCTGAGCTTACATTTATTGTTGAGCTCTGGGTTGTCGTTGGATAATGTCAGCGATATGTAGGGCGATGGAGCGCCGGCGATGTGTTGTCAGCCTGCACGGTCTCGATCCTTTTTTCCAATTTGCATATCGGAATGATGCCGTTGGAAAAACACAGGTTTCAGTAACTAGATAAACCCAAAAGAGCATGTAATTAATGCTATCCGTGTAGGGGACCTTGAAGACAGTCAGAGTCCTCGCCGACGGTCACGCGGCTCTTCAAGGAGACATGAAGACGAGTCTGGCATCACAGATACTGTTACATACTGTACATCGTCATCGGCGCCCAAATGCATACCATCCACGGAGAGTACTCACATCGCCACTGCTGCATGAATTACCAGCAAACGTGTTTGCAAAGTTGGCTTCAGGGTTGGCGCTGTGGGTTTTGCCTGACAACGCTACTCAGCCTGTTATCACGACAAAGATGAGACACACCCACCCAACCTGCACTTACAATACACCCACCCGCCGTAAATATCACCGTAGCACGTACGAGTGGGTGAACGGCTTTAGCACGTGCAGGGGAGGGTGAACGAGCGAGACTGCTCGCTTCGTCGCGTGAGGGGTGGGGGTGACAGTGCGATGGTGAGTGTATCGGGGTGGGCGCAACGGCGGGGGCGTACGAGAGCGCGCGGGCGACTAGGGTGTGCGGGGTGGGTGTGCGGGCGTGGATGGCGGGCGTGGACGATGACGAGCGTGCAGCCACCTGTGCACAAGGTACTGACACATCTCTCTTTCCATCCGGTTGAGAAATACGGTGATGGCGCGCTGATCGAGATATCGGTACTGAGTCTTGTCGGCAGGGTGGAGATGTTTATGATTCAGCCAGGCGAAAAGAAGAGTATAGTGTCTTGGTAAGGTCGTCATGGTTGTCAGAGGCCCATCAGGGTTGAGGAAGGCAGTGCCATTGTCACCGACACCGTTTGAGTGAGAGCGCCAGTTCCGGTGCGCTGGCTGAAGCCTGAGGTGGACTCGGTGGAGGATGGAGACATGCATTGAATAAGCTAAGGTGCTTACCATTTTGGGACACTTTGATTCATCTGCCCTCCTTGTCTTGGACGACGTCCTTCGCGTGCTCGACGCCGACCCATCTTCACTCATTCCCACAGCCTTCCCCCAACTATTGTCTTCCTCACCACCCCATGCACTGCGGTCCACGACCACACCCAAGCGCTCACCACGACAACCATGCTCATGCCTAACGACACGCACTCGCTCCCGTTCTCGATCAGCTCGGACGAGAGCGTGCACACGGCCACCCTGTCCGCGTGTGTGCGCACCATCACTACTACCACGCGCACATGCAGTCCCTTGCCACACACGTTTCGACGTGGGGCTCGGTCTCTACGCTCTGGGTTTCGGTATTGTTCCGCTGGTCACTCCATTGTTTAGCGAGGTACGTTGTCATTATAGATCTCTGATCCACTGCTCATATCCTTCTAGGAAGTTGCTAGAAGACCGGTGCATATTTTTTCATTGGTTACATTCATCCTCACGCAGGTTACTAGCGCACCCACAGGTCACCCACCCCGGTCACGTTCAAAATTCGAAATGCGCCGCAAGCGCTGCACGGGTGGGCTACCCATGCAAGTATGTGAGCACGCACGCACGCCCCCACCCGCTCATTACCCTCATTCGCACGAGTGCGCGCGCGCGCTCGTGTGCAAGCACCAACATACCCTTGTTCGCTCATTCACCCCCATCCTTGCATGTGCATGCCCCAGCCACCCTGCATTTGTTCCTACCCTTCTTACCCCCACCCTCATGCGAGCACTCTCGCTCGTTCGCCCTGCCTTTACCCCCACCCTCACCCTTGCGCTCTTGCTGCCCACCCACTTGCACGCGCACTGGCTCGCCCCCACGGCCCCCACCCGTCCTCGCGTCCACGTGCACATGCAGACTTGCGCGCTCACCCTCGCCTCGTGCTCTCGCATGCACATCCACGACAGCGGGAGACCAACCAGATGGAAAGAGAGATGTGTCAGTACCTTAAGAGGGAACTAAACGTTGATCCCGTCACGCTCAGAGGGTTTGAAGAGACTCGGAGGGACCGGTATGCTCCCTACGCATCCCCAGGACTCCTCCCAGATGACTATGCGGCCCTGTTCAGCAGTACTGATTTTGGACTAGACGGACAAAGATGGCGGCTCGGGATCCGATTCAGAGCCGCTCAGTTGGTTAACCGTATTGTTCTCTATACATCGTGCTTATGATCTCTGTCCGTAGTACATGCTTTTCTCATTAGTAAATATAAGGTCTCTAATCAAGAATGTGGTTCGTGCAGATTACGGTGTGCGCAACATGCGGGGGCATACTAGTACGGTACACAGCATACTACCATTTTTGGACGTCACGTGACCTCTTAGGGTTAGGGTTAGGCACAAAATGTATGAGCGCTAGGTACAATCACGTAGTAAGGGTACACAAGTACACTACCATTTAGGGTTGAGGTTACGACAGGCAACCTGTCAGCTCCTCGGCTCGCCCATCAGACTCGTAATGGAAAAGTCGAAACTCGAAAAGTTAACCTGATCCTTCTCGCCCACCGTACCCACTCAAACGACGCAGAGTCCTCTATGTAGTTCGGCTTTAGCAAGTAATGAACATCGGTCCCGACTTGGCGATTATTGCAAGGGACAAGGGACAACTTCGCGTGGCTGTCCCAAAGCAGCTGTTTGGTCTCGACGCTCTTGCCAAACAACCGCTTGCACAAAGTGACCCTGCTCCTTCTCATGGCACCGACCCTGTGGTCTTCCAGTTTCAGAGGCCGTGCCAGATACGCGTCCGACTCGGACTCGGACTCGGACGTCGACGCCAATGCGGTAGCCAAACCAGAGACCAGTGATGCCCGACTGATCCGTGAGATGGACCTCTCGGGTAGACACGAGACCGTCGAGTACCGCCCAAATCCTTGGAGTATCGCCCGGATCAACGCCGCATCTCGTCCTTGCCCTCCAAATCCAGCCCCGGTGCAGACTACTGCACCGGCCCGGTCACTCCCCAGAGCTCAGCCCAAGCCCATCGTCGAGGCGTTCAAGAAACCGACCAAACGAGTGGGTCAGTCGATCATACACGATGCCAGCAAGCTTAGGGACGATTCCGTGGGTGCTCCTGACGCTAACAAGTCTTGCGCCGCAAGTTGTGGAGCCTTTCCGGACAAGAACGCACGCCGGGGTTGCGAGAGAGAGCAAAACACGGTTCTTGCACAGGTTCATGCGCGTCAACAGCATACTGAACTCTTGGATCTGCCTTTTCCCGCTCAAAAAGCACAGGCTGGTTCTCCAAACCGTGCGGTAGAAGCGCTTGCAAAGCGAAAACCCGCGCATATACCCGCTGTTTCCGACCACATCCTCCAACATCCTCAGGTTTCCCCCCCGTCCAAGCCCAGATGGACCTCGGGTATGCATGAACCCGCCCAGTCATCCCCAGTGCGCCGCGCTGCGCCAATCGGTCCTGCCACCCGAGACCGCCCTGCATTTCATCACAGTTCGCCCGGCCCTTGGTTGCACCGTCCACCCTCAGGTAAGGCCCTCTCTAACCCTGGCGCCTGGTAAGTATATATTGGTGCTTCTTGTCCCTTAGCGCACACCATGCGCACGCCGTTACCACCGCTTGTATCTGCACCCGCGCGTACGCACATCAGGCCCACGGAGACCAGCATCAATGGCCCCTTGGCTTTCCCGCCGCAAGGGAACACCGGTCAGGAAACGGCACCGAGGTGGCTCTTGGACGCGATGGACCAGGGGACCCGTAACGTATCTCCCCCTCTCAGGGCTCTTCCCTTGGTATCTCGGGCTGGACCTCGGCAAGACGCCACCGATCCCCCGCATACACGGACCCCAGAACGGACCCCAGAACCAAAACGCCAACGCCTGGCCTCGCCCGAACGCATCTCACCGCGCAAGACCTCACGCGTTGCACCCACGTCGCGGCTGCCCAGCGCCTACGCCTTTGGTCAAGACAACGATCCGGACGCCGAGTGGTCGACCCTGGGGCGAGCGACGCGAAAGACGGGCACGTCGGGGAAGTGCGGGGCAAAACCGAAACCGAAACCAAGCGGGGTGAGGCATTCTGGGCGGTTCCGTCTACCGCTGCTCGGGCTTGCACCACCGAAGTCACAAAAGATGCCGACCGAGGTACGACGTGTGATTACGTACTTACCCCCTCCGATGGCGAGCAAGAAGGTCGACGGTGGACCGCGAGAGTCTACTGACCACCAGGTTCATCTCGACGAGGCCAAAGCAGAGATCGATCCACCGACGAAAGGTCCCACGAAACACGCCCAGGTCAACGCAAAAGCGTACGAAGAGGTCGGTGGTAGATCGCGTGCGTCCGCGTTTGTGAACCACCAGGTTCAGACCGACGATGCCGTCATGATAGCCAAGATCGATCCACTGACGAAAGGTCCCTCGAAGTACGCCCAGGTCGATGCTAGAGTGCAAGAGGAAGAACTTCAAGATGAGGATGAGGAAGAAATCGAAGAGATCTGCATGATAGATTCCGACATGACGCTCGTCAACGAGGACGAGGACGTGGCGCGAATCGACGTCGACGACGTCTGCGCGCGTTACCCCGTGACCCGGGCGTGTATGAAAGCGGTTCGTCGTCGTGTTTGAGCTCGAGGCGGCGCTGACGTTCAATCTTTGCAACTTTTTTCTCTTTTTCGTTTAGTAGGCGAATCGCGCGAGGAAGGCGATTGGGTGTGTCGTGGAGGTGCGGATGTGACCGAGTCCGAGGTGGTGCTAGTATATGACGTGTTTGCTCGAGTGGTACGAGGTGGTCATATGTTTATCTGACGTCACTGCGTGCAGTCGTCTCCGCGATGATAGTACACGAACTCTGCGACAACTTTGCAATGCAACACTTGGGCGTTCCATTTACGGAATGACCTTATCGTGTTCATATCATTGTCAACGTGGAGCGATTGTGAGATGGCGTCATCGTCTCGCACGACTCATCATGATATCGTCGTAAAGAATGGCCAAATACAACGGTAGTACGTTCAGGACGACACAACTACCACGTGAAACATTCGGATGGCTTCGAAGGCTTCGTGCCAGTGAAACCCATCGTTGAAGGTGGAACTGGTTCAGCGTGATAGAAAGACGGATCGATCCGGGGAGGCTTATCTGATGAGTGACTTATCCGCATCCCCGGTCCGTCGCAGACAGACAGAAATAGGGCGGAAAAAGGCACGCATGTACCCCTGAACCTGTTCTCCGACGGTCGGGTTAGCACAAGGGGGTGCATACCGTCCACTTTCGTCAGGTTAACGTTTGTGTACGACGAGCTGCCATCGATAACCGTGCACTGGACCAAGATCCAAAGAGTTTCATTTCACGCGCCATCTTTTCCACCCCAAAATTTTCGTTTTTCTTCTCGATCATCTGATTTGATTTGGGGGTGAGATCGAGACCGGCATCGTCCGAAGGACTCTTGTTAAAAACACGACCGCTGCGGCGTGATCTCTCCTCTCTCGATCCACCATGGCAAACGTATACGTGCGTGTCTCCCGCTCGCGATCCATCCAGATCAGACGCTCATCTACCCCAGTTCGACATCGAGATCAACGACGCACCCAGTGGCCGCATCGTCTTCAAGCTCTACGACGACGTCGTGCCAAAGACGACCAAGAACTTCCGCGAGCTCGCCACGGGCCAACACGGCTACGGCTACGCGGGATCCAAGTTCCACCGTGTCATTCCCCAGTTCATGCTCCAGGGCGGCGACTTTACCCGCGGTGACGGCACGGGCGGTCAATCCATCTACGGCGAAAAGTTTGCAGGTGATTGCAACAGTTGCGTCGAGAGATCGTCGCTGGGATCTCACACGGACACGCAGACGAGAACTTTAAATTGAATCACACCAAGCGTGGATTGCTCTCGATGGCCAATGCTGGCAAGAACACCAACGGCTCGCAGTTCTTCATCACCACCGTCGTCACGTCTTGGCTCGATGGCAAGCACGTCGTGTTCGGTATGTCATGCATCCACCAGACGATGTTGATTCGGGGATTCACTCCTTTTCAGGTGAAGTCGTTGAGGGTTACGACGTCGTCCAGAAAATCGAGAAGTTGGGGACTTCAGCTGGAAAAACTAGCAAAACAGTCAAGATTGCCAAATCTGGTACCATTTAATTAGGAGCAAAGGGCAAAGTGAAAAGGTTGTCAGCATATAACATTCCTTTTACAATGTTAGCGGTCATCATTCTGTAACTTACCGGCGTGCCATTCGGTGCCGTCCCATAACGATATCGAACGCTATGACGTGGTCGCGCATTGCTTTGAGGGAGCCAAGCTACCCAGGTCGTGTTCATCGATGACGGCGATCTCGCAAACAACAGAGATTGCGATCATTCAGGATACTTGTGTTATTGAGGCAGTGTGATGTGTCGTCCATATCCTACATCCAGAGAACAAATATACCTATATATTTTTAATTCCAAGACCCAGACGCAGCCGGCGTACGACGAGGTGTCGGGCTCGCCACACGCTCCGAGTACCTTGGCAGCTCTCCTACTGGAACTGGCTAATCCATCAAGACATGTTCTTGACGCTATAGCTGCCACGTGCCATCATAGCCTGCGAGTCGAATGGAACGCCCGAGCCCACTGCGTCCATCGGCTCGGAGGTATCTCGCAGAGTCAACGATGACGAGCGCGTCGAACTCGTTTGCGGAGGTAACGTACGGAGCGACAACTGAAGCTGAGGACCACGCCTCGACGTCTTCTGCGCACGCGGCGCGATGCAGGCTACGAACTGAACCGTCGAAGCCGTACATAGGTGGGTTTCGAAAGAGTGGCCAACCCCGACTGAGCCAAGCTCGCGGTGAGCGGATAGGAGGCTTTGGACGGGGCGGGCCGGCGCCGCGGCGCCCGCTGTTCATGTCATCCTCCGAGACGCCCGATCCATGCATCACTTTGCTTCCCCCTTCTCCATGCGTCCGTTTTCATGGCTGCATGGGAAACGCTTGCAATGTACGACTCGGCTGGGGTACCACTTCACCGTCGAAAATCGAAGTTGTCGTTTCCTCGGGTTTCTGCAGATCGCCGCGGGCCAGCAACGTCATCTCCCAACGATCCGCATCGCGCGACCGTGCGGCCAAAAGCATGCGCATGGATGCGGCACATAGAAGAACGACATCGGTGGTTCGCTCCTCACTCTGTCCTATGTCGGGCTCGGACGCTCGCAAAACGGACGAGGGATTCGCGAAGGATCATTCTTCGATCCAATCCTGTCGAATTGCTTCGTGACTATCCAACGACATATGCGCGTCGATGGTGAGCCTGAGTGCGACTTTTTCACTCGTCGTGGACCTCGTTACCTTTCTAGTGACAATGACGTGCGTCGTTGCCACCGACAAAGTTGGGGTCCATTCCGAGGGACGGTCTTCTCGAGCAACCCTGTCGTGGTTCGAAACGCCTTCTGGAGAACCTACTTGGCGTATTGTGTGCTTACAAGCGTACCGCCTCAGAGGCGACCAAGCAGCGTAGGGGATTCAATCGATCGCGCCTAGGGTTCCATACAGGTAACTACCGGTCGGGCAGCCAACACCGTACCGGGTCCACACCGACCCGTATGACTCAAGATCATGACCAACACTCGCAACAGCGTGACCAAAGCAATGTACTCGACGGCGACAGCGTGGAGTTTGAGTAGATTGGCGAAAGCTGTTTCTTTTCGAGGGCGGCTGGTAAACAAGACGATGAACATGATGTGATACGCTCGTCATATCGCCCAATGAGCTCGCCCAACTTCGGGGTCCTCTTCGGACAAATCGATGGATGACTTGTAGTTCGCGCGCCGAGCCACGACCGCCTCGAACGGTATTTTCTGACAAACTGATGCGAGAGATTCGTGAGCCTGGAAGGACAAGGACTAAACTCGTGGCTTGGCTGAGGCTGCTGCAGGCTAGGACTCTGCTATGATGATCGTTGGACCCTTCGAGGCCCCTGGCACGGCCGCCGAGACCGCCATCAGCCTCGACCGAGCGGTGCGCAGCTTCGTCCACTTGAATAGTACGAAACGCCCTCATCGTACGCTAGCCGCGTTCGGGTCTGGCGCTGGAGCGTATCGGCGTTACCGAACATGTGCGCTGCCTATAGCTGGGCGTAGGATATGTACGATCAACTGTTAGCATGTAATGCAACACTGAACGGGTCCCGCTAACATTGTTTGTCTTGTCCTCATCGTAGAGTGCCCGAAGATGACCTTGCAGCGGTGCTGGGGAAATCGCCAAAAAAAAGCGCATGCAGGCGCTTCAGAAATCCGAGCGAGCAAGCGAGCGAGACGGGATCTTTGATTCTCGATGACCTCGACCTACGTCAACCTCACGTTGGCGAGAAGATGTTAGTGCGGCGCTAAGTATTGCCACCTGAGACCCGTAGTAGCCGCTACAACACGGATACAAAGAACGAGGCAGCAAGGCAAAGCAAAAGCATTAATCGGACACCACATGTACAGGAGGGATGGAATGAACAAGCAGATCACCTGAACGATTAACCCGCGCTGCGCCCAAGCAATCCCAGGGGCATCTTGGGGCACGGATTTCACGCGGGGGGTGTGCGCCGATGGGTAGGGCAGAAACACCAGAATGCTGCGGGCGAAAATTCACCTAGTAATCGTTGTCCCGAGACGAGATCGATCGAATCGCCCACCACGCTCGGCCGTATCCGAGACGGTGAACTTGCAGAGCGCCCGATGTGACCCAGCGATGCCCCTCGGGGAGATTGCGCCCACAAATTGTTCACGACGACGTACGCGGCAACGACGCGTGTCGTCATGACACTGTAGAGAAAAGCGACGCCGCACCTCCACCACCGACACGCACCGCCGCGATCAAGGAAGGAACCTGCATATCAATAACGATGACGCGAGAGGCTTCGAAAAAGAGGGCAACGCACAGTAAACTTGGGTACTCGAGATTCAAAGTGGAATACTTGCCCAACCATGAGTAGATGGATCATACCCAGGACAGCCTGCACGAAGTCGTTCGCTGTTACGAGCAACTATAAGGAAATAAGGAAATACACCGACTCGCCCCCATGATGCACAGCTTACTGCCGTGCATGATTGGGTGGTCTCAGTATTTCCCTGCCGTGATGGAGTGCCAGTACGTCGCAGTCGACATGTCCTGGAGCTCGACATCCGAGTCGGAGGCAGACAGAAAACGTGCAATACGAAACAAACAACAACAAAGAAAATAACAAAGGAGGAGAGAAAGAAAATAGTCGACGAGATCGCAATCGTAGAAAAAAAGTTCGAGACAGCAAAACCACATCCAAGTGTTCAGAAAAGTAATAAGAGGTAACATCTCACTCATGGCCAAAAGTGTGCGCATGGACAAGACATGCGGCACATGGAGGAACGACGTCAGCGGGACCACCGTGCACTCAGCCTCAGCCTCTCTTCAAGTTTCAAGTCCCAGGCAGGGCCGAGCAGGGCTTTGAGCAACGGCTCATACGGCCTGAAGGCTCGGCGCTCAGCGTTCAGGCTTCAGTTTCTCGAGAGCCTGGTCCTTGGGCCTGGCCTACACCAATTAGCTAATGAAAGATTTGAAACACACATTTACGCCGGAAGCAGCAGCATCTACGTATACGTATACATCGTGGGGCCTGGATGAGTCGTGAAGATGCTCCGTAGACAGCTCGATAATGCGACCACGCCGCAAGGGGGTCCAGGGGTCGAAAAAAATTCTAAGGCCACTAAAGCGATTAGCATGTATGGAGATAAATAACTCGGCTCAAGTGACATTGCCTGTGGACAGCCATGATGAGGCACGATATGTGTATGCTACCATCACGGCGAGGTTATTGACGATGAAATAAGCATGGTCAGTATTGAATATCAGGGCAGCGTTCGAATTCCGATGCCAATCAGAAATGTACGCAGCTTTCTTGAATTTGTACAACTGACAATAATTAGCGCTCCCAAAGGGGATAAATGATTCAGAAGCTTCCAAACCCTGCACACGATACCTCACCGTTGAAGTTTATGACTCATCTGCATGATTAGAAGACCCGGGCCAGTAAATGCGAAAGACTTCTCTCGTAGTAATATGTAGACACTGCAAGTGGGCGGCAGCCCGGGGGAGGTGCACTTGGCCCATCGTCAGAAATCTTGACTTGAACGACTCACTGGCAATTGATCGACCCGCAACGAGCCTGAGTCAGCGACTATATGAAACGACCTGCTTACCCATGTCGTGATATAGACTTGTCTCCCGTACGTCCCGTGGCAAGTGAACGGCGAAGGTCTCCCCCTAACTCAATAAATATACTAAATGGAATTATGGAAGTTGGGTACCTGCGTCTTAGCCAAGTCACGAGGCAGACGCATAAATATTCCTGGACCTGAATTCCTGGACCTGAACGATCCAGGTCTCACTTGGAAAAATGAGGACGGATTTGCCCCATACTAGGAAATGCCGAGGGTTCCGAACGAAATTAATTTGTCAGCTTGCTCGATCGAGTCGAACTCGCTGGCTACCCCTTTCCTGCTCGTTTGCATTTTTGTGCTCGTTCTCAACCTTCTTACCTTGTACTATCCCTCAGAAGTATGTTGTTCTCTTAAATTAAACCCTCCCCTGTGTTTGCTGACACTTTTGCAGTGTCGCTTCCCAACGGCGTCCGGGAGGTTTCTGTCGACGAGGCTATTACCGAATCTTCTGTGCGTCATAGCATTCTGCAGCGCAACTTCCAGTTCGTGGAATTTCAATCCAAAGAGCTGGATGCCCGCGACATATATCCCGCGGTCTCTTCCTTCCTGCCTTTGTGGAACGGGTTTCGGAGTTGGTCGAGCAGTCTCAATTCCGCAGGTTCGTAACACCTTTCTCCTTATTCCATCGTCAATAACCTCACCGTGATGGTAGCATACACATATCGTGCCTCATCATGGCTGTCCACAGGCAATGTCAC
>JBBPMW010000906.1:0-13187 GCA_038090535.1 Tylopilus alboater | reverse complement strand
TGTCCCGGGCCATGAGACGTTGAAGTTGGAGTTCTGGGGAGCTGGCAAGAATGGGCGGTGAAGCAGCACTGCAGACAAGAGAGTGAAAGCACCACGTACCAGTACACCATGATAACTTTGCCCATCCACTTCCACAGCCCTCCTTCAATCAACAGGGGAACGTCCACCACGACTATCTTTTCGCCTCTCAGCCAAGTCTTGAGAACGCCCCAAAGGATTGCTCGTGTGACGGTGGGATGTACGATGCCATTCAGAATTTTCCGCTGCTTCTCGTCATTGAAGATGATGCTGCCGAGTTTTTTGCGGTCGATGGGGCGGGTCCACCACTCTCGCTCGTCTGAATCTACGACTGAGCCTGAGCGGGTCGGATTCACGGAAGAAGGCGACAGTATCCCCTTCCCGAAAGCCTTGACGATTTGTCTGTGCGCACGAGTACCGGGCTCGACGACTTGTCTTGCGATTAGGTCTGCGTCGATGATTGGGATGCCATGGGAAGCGAGGAGCGAGGAGACGGTTGATTTTCCAGTTGCTATACCTCCCGTGAGACCTACAACTATGCGTTGGAAGAAATATTATGATAAAGAGTGTCAGGATGTAGTAGAGGAAAATAAATACCGAGCATCGTCGGAGTACTATTGGGTTATGTAACCGATGGGTCAAACGATATCGCTCAAGTCGGGTCTTCTTCAAGCACGACTCGGGTGACGAGGACTTGTATACAAGCGGTGCGTGCCCTTCGGGCGTGTGTACAGGCAGTGTCATACTATCACAGCAACAATTTGCGGTACACTGCTAGTATACATTAGCAGATGACCACACTCGGCGAACAGCCTCAGAATCGACAATCAGAGCGTCGCCGCGAGCACAGTCTCCGAAGATGAGGCAGAGCATTTGATCATCACAGTCAAGCCATCCGACGACGAAGACATTTTCCCGACTTCTCGTCAGGACTTCCCCATTCCCCCGCCGATTCTGATGCCATCACCCCCCTCATACCGGACCAGCGCCTGCAGACAGCGGACTCCTCGCCTGCGCGCATATACATGACTGCATCGAACAGCGCTCCTGGGCAGGACGTCTTCCCGTTCCACAGCTTCGTAGACACGTTCTCCCATTGCATCATCTTTGAGCAACACCCTCACGAGCGCGAGGGGGCCCGGCTGTGCAAGAGCTGTTTCAGGATGCATTGAACATCTATTTATTCAGACCAAGTGTCTAGACCGTACATCTTTTTCTTTAAGTAAGGAACCCTCTCAATCACTTTTGTATCAATCTGAGTGCAATGTCTCGGAGTACGATGCCGAGAGCGCTTGATGCGTTGCTTGACTTGCTTTTGGGTAGGACCTGGTTTGTCTCTGGACTCTCGGATTTTGGACCACTGACTTGTCATGACTCGACGTAACTGTCTGTAGATCTGTCTGGAAAGTTTGGTAGGGCGAGAAACTGAGACTGTTGAACAAAAGGCAGTGACCTTCAAGCTCCGACGACTTGGAGCTGTGTTTCCTGTAGGTGGCTATGTCAGCCGCTCTGAGACCGAATCAACGTCGAACGTCGATTTAGTTATCACTACAGTAGGTGGGTACAAAACGTTCAATCTGCTATTGGTTCTTGGCACATTGCATGATGGCCGACGATCGGTGTTAACTTGCTCTGGGCCCAAGTTGACCCGCCCTACTTAGTTGGGCCATCCGAGGCACACTGGCAATTCAGAATCCGAAGCAAACACTGGCGGCGGCGAATATCGAAGATGGCTCAGTGGGGATCCTCCAATCCGCTGTGTGGGACGGTGGACCCACAGGGTTATCGTCACAAGTTACAACAAGTAAAGTTCAAAACAATTCCTCGCGCCCACCGCTCAGCATGTCATAGGGTCTCTCGTAAACACACCTTCTATGCTACACGGTTGTCAGGTGAGCACCACCAAAGTTAGCATTGAAGATTTGTAGCTACATGGGTTTGTAGCGACTGAAACCTGAAACTTGCTTATCAGTATTGGATGGTTCTACTAGTCAATGAGGCCTGCCTTCTCTGACAAATTGCTACTGAGCGTTCGTAAGTATCTGGGCATCTTTCTTATCCGTGGATATACTTAACTTGCATGATATGCCTCGCCGTTTCAGTGATGGGGATCCGCATCCACAGAAAAGTCCACAGTACCTCGTGTTGTCATCCAGTGAATCCAGTGGACTCCGTGTCTCATATAGGCGTCCTGTAGGATTCTCACAGGATGCACACTGCGACGATATGTTTGCATCCCTCGTGTCTAAGCTGTGGCGCGGTTGCAGCGAGATCATTATTTTACGCCGCGCCCACAACACCCACGAGATGTATAAAGCCTGCACCCTTGCCAGGCCTTCTCCCATCATTCGTTCTTACCCCTCTCATTAGTACCTATGAACTTCAACTTCCCTAACAGAAACAGGTCTGCGAGACGACAAAATACTCCTTCGGCTACCTCTGTAACATCGGGGGGACAGTCCTCTTCAGACGATAACTGGGAGACACTCGACCTCTCGTCAACCGAGTATGCGCGTAAGCGCAGGGAAATGATGCGACTGATTAATGACTTGCGGTCGATGGGGCAAGTCGTATAATAATCGTAGTGCCTTCCGTGTTTTTGACCTCGTTTCAGCGCGGAGACATTGATCGATCTGCCTTCTATTGTCGTTATCGGTGGCCAGTCAGGTACGTATTGACATTGTGTGGGTTGAATTCGGTTTCGGTCTTGACTCACTGTGACTTTGTTAGCCGGCAAAAGCTCTCTAGTCGAAGCAGTTAGTGGCGTAAGTCATACCGAATGTTTATCAAGCTATACAGGAAGCGCCTGACAGTTGATACTAGGTGAACGTTCCTCGAGATAGTGGAACTTGCACGCGGTGTGTCCAACCTTTTCCATTTTGTTATTGTCCTCATCTCCCAAGCAGGTGTCCAATGGAATGCACAATGTCTAGTAGTGCAACCACTTGGTCCTGCAAGATCAAGCTCCGCTTTGATTACGACTCCTCGGGACATTCTGCCCTCCAACAGAGGGAAGTATCTTTTGGACCCACCATCACTGATAGGAGCAACGTAGATGTCTGGCTCCGTCGTGCGCAAGCAGCTATCCTCAATCCGCATCTCGCCCCGGAAAGCTTCCACAGAAAAGGCATACAGGATCTGAGGAACCTCACTTCGACTAACTCACTCAAGTTTTCACGAAACGCGGTCTCTATTTTCATCGAGGATCCCGCTGCCACCGACTTGTCCTTTGTCGATTTGCCTGGTTAGTATGGTGTCCACATCTAAGTCTGTGCTGATTGTCTTTACAGGGTTAATACAAAACGAGGATCAGGAAGTGGTTGACTTGGTGCGACTACTCACCGAATCTTACATCAATCGACCGAACACGATCATCTTAACCACGATACCGATGAGTGGTAATTCATGAAGCCTTTGTTATTCTGGAACGTTTCTGATTACTATATATTCGTTTAGACGATATCCAGAATCAGCAATCTGTAAGACTAGCAAGACAGGCTGATCCCGAGGGAGAGCGCACTATAGGTTTGCCGTTATCTGGTGACAACCACTTGTCTCTTACAAGGATTTCTCATAGGGATCCTCACGAAACCTGATATGCTCGGTGACGGTGCCGTCAGTGCCAAACAACTTTGGCTCGATGTCATCGAAGGACGTCAACACAAATTGAAGCACGGGTATTATTGCGTTCGCCTCCCGGACGATGCTCAACGGGCGCAGCGTCTCTCAAGGTCAGCGCTCCAGCGCATCGCAGCAGACTATTTCGACACGACTTCACCGTGGAGCGGGGTTGCTGATCGTGGGCATTTCGGGATCCCAGCATTTGTAACGGACATTAGCGTCTTGCTCGTCAGCCATATCAATCAAGTGTACGTTGCGTCACAGTATCTTGGATTTCACTCTGGGCTGAATGTGTCATCGTGCAGTATACCACAACTCAGAAATGATGTCGAGCGATTGCTCTCTTCTTGCTTGGAAGAGATCAGTACTCTTCCCAAGCCCTTGGAAGTTGATCCACAAACTGAGGTCCTCGCGAGAGTTAACGCATTCTGCGATGCCTTCAAAGGTGTCGTCTCAGGTGCCAGTTCAGACAAGAGCCTTGCGCAGCGAAATCGAGCTCTCTACACTATATTCGCTCGGGATGTTCGAGGAACTTCTCCGGATTTCCGTCCTTTCGAAGAGCCCACACGACACGCGCCGATCGATGCACTCGATTCTGAAGAACGCGCCGAGGTCAGGAATGATAGAGTACAGATCATGGGAGTGTATGACGTTCGAAAGACCATCGCGGAGTCCGTTCCATTCCCACTTTACTAGTATACTTTCTTACGCACAGTATAGGTCGACTGCCTGGGAACTTCCCGGTAACATTCCGTACGAGGCCAAGACTCGTCTTATCAATCAGTTCGCGACCCTATGGTCTACACCCGCGGAGAAGTGCCTGGCATCCATCAACGACGTGCTCGATGATGTCATTCAGCAGCTCACCAAGACACATTTTGGCCGATATAGGGTTCTACAGGACTTGATCTCGTACGTCATTGATACATGAACTTTCACGAAGATCTGGTGTAGACTCTATTCCGTCTGCAGAGAACTTATCCGCCCCGACATCGACGAAAACAAGGATAATGCACTCACCGCGATCCAGGGAACTCTGCGACTTGAGGTCACTCCGATCTACTCGCAAAACCTGAAAGATTTTGAGGACCTTCGTGAAAAGTGGTTGGTCAAGTATCGGAAAGCCCGCCGAGACACTTCAGATTATCGTATTCATCAACCAGTTACCCTGCAACACTCTAGTCAAGGATATGTCACGCAGGCCGTTTCACCAGAAATCCAGGCCTTGAACTATCTGGCTCAAGCTGGCTACAAGGGTCTTACTGTGGACGACTTAGCTCGTTTAACTCCCCGAGACCAATATTTCGAAGACGAGTTGGTAGTCATGGCAGACGTGCGTGCATACTTTACCATTGCTTATAAGGTACGGTGTACCCACGGATCAGACGCGATGAGAGACTGAACGAAAGCCACACAGCGCGTCATCGATCACGTCCCACTAAAGATCCACCAATCACTGCATGAGGCTCTGGCAGACAAATTGTCGGTCAGCCTACTCCAGCGCCTTATAGTCGACACGACTTCAACGGGCGATTTCGCTGACCGCATGAAAGAGTTGGTGAGCGAGGATCCGGCCATCGAGGCGATGCGGACCAGGCTAGAAGGGACGCGGGCCCGACTCCAGGAGATGAAGAGAAGACTTGCCAGCCTTGCTGTGTGATTGGTGTAGATTGCGAATCTGGTGCTGTTTTTCTTGTCAATGTGCATTCAAAGCTTTTGTGTGTAATTTATGACGCTGGTATCCTCCCGGCGCGTTCTTTCGATGACCGCTAGTAGTCCAAATCTTCCTTGAACTGAACATCCCATTCACGATCCTGTCGCATTAGATGTCCGTGTTACCTACCCGAGTCACCCTAGATGAATGTACAGGTCGTCCATTCAGCAAGTCTTGCGGTGGAGAAGATCTAAAGAGAGTAATGTCAAGACCCCTCCGACGACGGTCCCCCGCGAATCAGCGATGTCACTGGCAGTTCCAGCTTCAATCGACAGGCCGGCCGAGGGATAACGAACTCGTTTCATGTGTTCAGCTACTTGCGTGCGTGACGCTGATTAAGGTGCATTCATCAGCGGATCTGTCAGTGCTGACCCTGTCGACAAACTGAGGAGACAAGAATGAGATCTCGGAAGTTTCTTGCACAGTCGCGGCCATGCAGTGGCGGCGCGGCTCCGTTTCAGAAAAAGTCCTAAACGGTGTCGAAATATATCGATCCGAATCGCGAGCGGGGTTGTCAGTGGGGCTTGTATATGCCATAGTCTCAGGCTCCTGCAATGAAATGGCCCATGGGTCGAGCCCAAGCCGAGAAAGCCCGGTCATATTTTGGAGACGCTGTCGATGGTCGGGCTTCAATGATCGTCTCGGCTGGCTGACTGCGAAGCCTACCTGACTCGAATAGGAACAACGATCAATCGACTGAGACTCCTTGGAAGCGTCAACGCAGTCACGGGCACATGGGGCTGTGTTCAAGTATTAGACTTGCCAGTGTCTGCCACTGCACTCTGTCCTTTTGTCCTACAGGCCACAGCCTTCCTGATGATTCTCACTGACCGCGCGGTCGCCGATAGCCTGCACGACAGGAGGGACAGCGATAGCCACTGATCGTCAAACGGATCGCTTCTTGCCAGCCTAATGATGCCAGGGTCGTTCTCGAGCTTGGACCGTCCCTTCGCGTACTAAACACTCCTCGTCGGCCCGCTCGGCGATGTCATTCTCGGCTGATTCAAAAACAGTTGGCCACCATATCCGACGATTAGGCTGTTTTCATTTAGAGCGAATGCCAATCTACGGGAGAGGTCGTCACTAGTCCCCTCGAGTCGAAAGTCACGTAAACTAGCATCCTTTCCGTGACTTTCTCACCTGACACAACTCGCTTGACGACTGGTGTGGATGGTGGAAGCCTATCTCGAGCTTGCTAGCACGCCCTCTGGCCTCGCTCTGGTGTGGCTTGGGGAGAAACAGCACGTCTCCGCGGCCTACGAGTCTTGCATATTCCTCGACCCTATCAGTGGTTTACTGCTGTGTGAACTCACAAACGCGCATGACAGCCGGATTATCGTGTGCCCGGAGGACGCATCGCCACTGTCTCTGGAGACGGCTGTGTAAAGTTAAACACGATTAGTATGCCTCGGCAACTTGCCGCTGTTGCGGTACGCGGGTGCAAGTGGAGTCCACGCCGCCGCCAGCTGCTTCAACCTTAAGGCTGCCACATCACGGCCGACACTCTAGCCTTTTATGACATGGTGATCATAATCAATGCCACACATAATTGTGGTCCTTAGCAAGGCCTGATAAGGGCTTATAAGACCTTCTCAAACCATTGACCAAACAATGACAGGCTGATGATACTTAGACAGAGTGTTTGATCTTGATAAGATGGGGGATTAATCACGAAGGCTTATAAGCCCTTGTGATACATCGAAATTATTTTGGAAGTCCATCTCCTGCACATGTTAGGGCATTTACACAATACCTATTTTTATAGGCAATATATGTCATATTCATGACTGTAGCTCGTGATGGGGGGAAACCAAAAACATAAATTCTGCCCAGCAATGTGTAAAATAGTGGACAAAGTAGGTTGTGCTAGAAACAAGCGTCACAGTCACTGTCCGAGTCTGAATCACTGTCATCAGAGGCATTGCTCCCACTGCTGTCACTCCCCTCACCAACCTCGTCCTCCTCATCAACTTTACCATCAACTTGGATTACTCCACTCACTGGCACTGGCAGTCCAGGTCCTTCCATCTCGGTGATGTCCTCTTCATTGTCAGCAGTGAAGTTGTCATCAACCAACCCATGTGCATGTCTTGCTAAGTGCACAGCATCATGACCCACACCAGTCACCGCATAACGTGCAAAGATGTCTCTGTCAGCAAATCTAAGTCTATTAGTGTAGTCTAGGTTGATATGACGAATGGAATAGAACTCACATGTTCACATAGTAACCTGCCCAATCATCAGTTTCTCCAGGCAGTCTGGCTACTGATACACCTCTTGGTAAGAATTGATTGGTACGTCCATTAATGAATGCTGGAATGAGGTGACACCCGTGGATCACCAAAGAAGGATCCAAAAACCCAAATGCGGGGCTACCTGCGTCTTCGGGCACAAAACCAACCTTCAGAAGTGCACACTGCCGGAATCCCCAGTTATGGTCTGGATCAATCCCTAGCCAACGGACCCAGAGGACTTCTAACTTCTCCTGTGAATGGATGACTCCACCAGGACAAAAGAGGACCTCGATGTGGAAAGCCTTAATCAGTTGACAATACCAAAAAGGGTGGCACTCAGGATCTTCTTCCCTTGACAGTGTCATGAGGAAAGGAAGGTGGTCTGGTCGGAGGCAATCATGCCCCCTGCATATATCATAGCTAGTGTAGTTGATGCGAAGGATTTTTGATTCCACAATACGGTCGACATTGAGGAGACGTAATTCATTTCGTTGCTCTGGGGTGAATAACCGTTCATCACCATCGAAGTCGAGTTTGAGCAGTCTTGACAACATGTGGTCCTTCAGGCACGACATGAAATCCGGCTAGAAGACATGTAAGTGTGTGGAGGCCAAACACATCTATCACTCACCTTGATAGCAGGGTCATGAATGTGACGAAAGAGATACAACGGGAGACTAAAGACATTGTCTCTTCGGGCCTGGTTTGCCATCATCTGTAAAAAGGAAGAGCGGCAGTAGCGCTGTCATAATTACATAGCCGCTGTCGTCACATGTCGTCAGCGATGCCGTTCACATTTCTACCGTAGGCTACATCGACTACAGTAGCGCACCACACTTTCGACATGGTGTATATTACAAACCCAGTCATCAATGTAGACTATGTAGTACCACTGTAAATACACAAATTATTTTTTGTTCATACTCGCATTTGTACGCAAACGAAGGCGCGAACGGGCGAGGGCGATGGCACAACGCGTGCGCTGCGTCGTTGCCCCTGCACGGGCGCAAATGGGTGGGAGGGCGTGAGTGGGTGACGGGCAAGTGGGTGCTGGGCGGGAACAGTGCGAACAGTGGGAGGGCGCACGAACAGGCGGGGACACACGAACGGTAGGGATGGCGTGAACGGGGAAGGGCGCGTAAATGGGCTGCGTGGGTGAAGAGGGCGCGAGCGCGAATAGGCGGGGACAGCGCAAATAGCTGGGGATGGCGTGAATGGGCGCAAACGGGCTGCGTGGGTAGGGGTTGCAGAGGGCGCGAGCATGAACAGGCGGGGAGCCGGGGACGGCGCGAACAGCTGGGGACGACGTGAATGGGCTGAGTGGGTAGTGGGTGCAGGGGGCACGGGTACGGGCACCGTTCTCGTTCGCACCTGCACACGAGCGTGAGAGTGAGGTGAGGGTGAAGGGTGGCTTGCATGCAAACGCGAACCGGAACGCACAGCGCGTTCCCGTTCGTGTTTGCACATGAGGACCCCTGGGCGAGGTGACGGTGGTGAGGTGACGGTGACGGCGAGACGTGGGTGGCGGCGAGGGCGAACGGGTGGTGGGGCGAGCAGTGAATGGGTAGGGATGGCGCGAACGGGTGGGGATGGCACGAACAGGTGGGAGGATGTGTGAACAGGTGGGAGGACGCGTGAACTGGCGGGGATGGTGCAAACAACTGGGGACAGCGCGAACGGGTGGGAGGGCATGCGAATGGAGAGGGCGTGAGCACCGTTCCGGTTCGTGTCTGCACACGAGGGTGAGGGTGAGGGTGAGGCCTTGAGGCGTGGGTGAAGCTTTGAAGGATGGTACGCATGCAAACACGAATTGGAACACACTGTGCGTTCCTGTTCGTGTTTGCACACGAGGGCCCCTGGGAAAGGAGAGGTGAGGGGGCGAATGAGTGGGGATGGTGCCATTGACCTGTCTCGTTGAGGTACGACCAAAGAAGCGGTATGGGCGGCCATCTATTGGCAGAAGCTGGAACATGCCCTGGGCGACCGAGCGAGACAAAACGGATTTGTCTGGCCATGTGTGACCTGATTAAGTAAGCAACTTTAGTGCGCTGAAAATTTCTCCAAGTCCCCACAGCGGCGTCACTAGCTTCACCCTCACCAGCCCACCCTCAAATAACACGACACGACAACGCCAACCATATCATTAACGCGACATGTACCCGCCACGCACACCTAACGTTCCCTACCAAAATGGTCACCTTCACTCACTTCCCACACCGTACCTCAGGCCTTAGGGAAAAAAAGACAAGTTCATCAACCATGCATTGCCATAGCTGACCACACCCGTCCAGTGACACCCAGCGCATGCGCACTCTTACCACATACCTGGATGCAGTGTGATCGTAATTCTCGTCTCATATCTCGGTCTCTTCAAGTTGAACAATTTTATGTATTTCGCACATTTCGAGGTCCTTGATTTCAAGGTGGGTTTTAAACGCTGTATATGTCTGGACTCAGACTTGGACTCTTTATCTGCCAGGGGGTTTTCGACGAGTTTGAGAGGTACGCTGAATCCATCATCCCCACATCCACCGCCCACTCACTGGCATGCAGCGCCATGGTGGCCACATCATCCAAGACGAACGACGCGCCAATCGCCTCTGTCCGCTGGCGGTACTACTCATCTACTGAACTTTAACAGCTCTCACTTTACGTCTAACTGTGTGGGTTTGTCCAGACGCGTATTCGCTCTGGCGCTTGTTGCCATGTCAGTTATGCCAAACAAGGGATGCCGGGTCATGCCTCAGGCAGAGTGAGAGGGTAAGTGCGTGGTTTGGCATGTTTGTTGGGGGTCGTGTGGCTCATGGGGTGTACAGGTGCAGATGGATGACCTGTCGCCATATGTATACAAGAGGCCTGGGGAGAGAAAAGAAATAGGTTGGTCCACCACTGCTCCTGATACTCACACTCACTACACCGTCTTGCCAGTTTTCTGTGTCATCTGTTGTGCTTGCCAATGCCACGGACTCACCTTTCTCTCCGCATGTCAGATGGCGACGGATCATGAGCATCTCCCTGACAAGGCCATACATATCGCAGCGGGGATGTTGTTTGTGGGTTATGGTGGAGTTATTGGTACGACGTGGTCAATCAGCAACAGGTTTGCGCCCGATGTGGCAAGGGATGTATATGAGCATTTGTTTCAGAACGGCACGAGGCCGCATTATTGGGAGGTTGCACCCTCAGCCCCAAGGGTAAGCACTACTGCTGTCCACGTCTGCAATGTTGTAAATGACCACATCTGTAGGTCGCAATGTCATCGTTGAACAGTCCTTTATGACGAGACGTGATGCAATCCAGATGGACTGTCCTCTCGAATGCAGGTAATGGGTTTTCAGCGGTTGTTGGTACGCTATTCAATGGACCGGTACAGCAGCATGAGGCTAGGGAGTCAATGTTTTCAACAATGTCAAGTACAGTATTTACAATGTCTCAACTACATTGTCATATAGAGTGTTTTGTGACCCATTCATTTGGTTTGAGTGATGCCTACCACAGTCTATGGATTCTATGTAGCTCAATGAAGACTAATTTTGTGCTACAGTGGACTACAGTGGGCTACTGTCGACACATTGTGTGTGGTGACTGTTATGTAACATGGCAACAGGGTGCTACAGTAGTGCTACATAGAAATCATGTACGTTACATTGTACTATGTTACAGGGGGATGTTGATAGGTGCAACCAGTGCTATATAGTCTACATAGCACAATGTAGACTTCAGAATTTTTGCAGATGATGAAGTGATGCAGCATTGGGGATGCATCAATCCCTTGCAGATCCACGTCAGCCCATTGGTCTATCTCACGTTGTCGACTCAGAAGAGTGCGACGACGCTCTTGCCTGGCAAACTGCTCGTTGACATCTTTCTTGTTTGACAGACCATACATCTTCTTGATCATACGATGCGCCAGCTTGCCCTATCAAAATATCAACATCAGTGAGATGTTCGACAGCAAAAATAGACTGGTTGGCGCACCACTTGAGTGGTAAAGGAATCAGTTGTGCCAAACATGCGGATCATTCTAACATAGTCCCCGAGGGCGTGAAACTTGTAGGTGTTGAGATTGAACTTCTTTGGAAGTGAGGCTGAACGTGGTTCTTTCTTTCGACGGCCAGTGTTGTGCTCCACCATTTCCCTCCTCTGCCGTCGAGCAGCTTCTATGGGAAGCTCCTGAGTATGAAAGGTAGCACAAACGTCTGCTTGAAAACGGCACAGCTGATCACCAAGGCATCGTAAGGATTGCTGAAGAAGTGCAAGGGAGTCGTCGGTGTGAATTCGAAGCTTTGCCAATGCATGCCATTCGCAAAGTCGAAAAAGAAGGTGCTGAATTGACAAGTCATGGGGAGGAGGGAAGAGACCTTCGAAAACGGGGAGGGAGCACTAGAGCAGAACCTGATGAGTGTTGCGAGTCATCCTGGAATCACCCAAATGACAGTACCTGGAGTACCTGCTCAAAAAACCATGCAGGACGCTGGCTCGTGTCAGCCACATCTGGAGGGAAACGGCGAATTGTACCCAGACCAAATGGTGAGATTTGTGTAAACCTATTGGGATGCATGTCCGAGTCAGTGACGGAGCTACTGGAGGGTCACAGACCTTACCGTTCGTTGAGTACATCTAATCCACGAGGGTTGACAGCATAAATGATTCGGAGTAAGTGCATCAGAACAGACTTCAGGACGCCAAGCTCAAACTCATGAAGTAAGTCAACAACCAGAATCGGAAATAATTCAAATCCTAAGGGCGACAGTTTCTCGCAAAAAGAGTTCTAAGAGGTATTGTGAGACCGTTGACAGAGATACACAAGACGACAGAGAGAATTCCTACCAGAGTTGGAACCAGGGATTCACCCTTGAGAATAGTCTCGACTGTCGTACCTTTCAAAGGCCTACCAAGCACGTAGATCGCCTGTCGGGCAAGTTCGATCTTGTCCAGTAAGTAAGTCCGGGCACGAGACAGCCTTGCAGCAAGATCTCTAACGAATCCGGTGCGATGGAACATTGATTTGGGTATCAGGCAGTGAGGACAAGGGCAGTTGCCTTTGTCCCGAATGGCAGCAATAATGACCCTGCAAACCATTCAGTATTCAGACCACAAGGACACTGAAAAAATGACTCACTTTTCTGGATAGTCGGCAGAGTATGTAAATATCCTGGGGTATACTCTCCTTGTGACCCCATCAAAGCATTTCACGACAATGCCATTCTTGTAAGCCTCCACAAAATCGTCGTCGAGTAGTATCCTCCAGAGAGCATGAACAAGCTCTTGCTTGCAATGGGTTAGAAGATTGCGATTGTCCTTTTTGTTACTGATTGAAGACAGGAACTTCTTGATGGACTCTGGCAGCTGCTTGATGCAATGAGACTTTCAAAGCAGTGCGAAGAGAAGAATTCGACATTACCGAAGGGATGAATGCGATCGGGTGACAACATCCAGACTGTGGGTCGGCCCGTGCGTACTTGGAGAGGTTACTGAAGAAAAGGTAAATGGGCCATGCAGATGCATGCCCGAACTGAGCGAGCCGGGTTGAGTCAGACCAGAACATGAGCCCAGTGACCACCCTTTCCAACTTGCAGCCATCATCTCTTCTCTGCTTC
>JBBPMW010000905.1:0-13193 GCA_038090535.1 Tylopilus alboater | reverse complement strand
GGATTGATAGGCAGATGGCGCCAGCGTAGATCTGGAGTGGTGTCTAGCCCTTCCATGACGAAACAAACATCCATTTCTCTCAGTCCTCGACTACCCCCTATGTTTCCTATGACCAGCACCGCCAGTAGGATCAAAGAGAAAATGGACGAGGAATACGGCGCATGGCAGCATCCCAAGACTGAGCAAGAGAGACAAACAACCTTTGTCTCCCCACAAAAGCCAGAAAACCCAAACAGTCATACGCTGACTGGTCGGCTCCCTAGTCGGAAGCTCAGTGTTAGAGACCTCGCGATACAGCCAATTCAGCGTGTGATGCGATACGTGCTGCTCTTTAGAGGTATGTTTTACTGACCCAGTATCTTGATTTTTACCCACTCTATCTCAGACCTTCTGGAGTGCATTCCTCCAACATCGCCGCCGCGTTTGCTTGTTGAGCGAGCCTTGGAAGCCGCGACGCGTATTGCCAACCATTGCGACAGTGCACAAAGAAACCCTGCATTTTTTCATGCCTCCTAGACGTCTGTCATCTCAGAAGCGCGTTGATATCACCATTTGAATACTCAAGTGCATGCTAGAATATCTTCACCCGCAAGCACCAGTTGTTGATCTGCATGTACTCATATATACAAACTTTGGCCATTTCATATGAATTTCCCTGCAACAACAGCATCTTTGCCCATCAACTCCGTCCGCACGTGTGTAAATTTTGGGATCTGATATGGAGGGTCTGTGGGTGTTCCGAGAAAAACCGGATGATCGCTCACGATTGGTTTAACTCCTGAAACGCCAACCGTGTATCCCAACCCATCGTCCCCCACTATCGTCGGAGCCACTGTGATAATCAAAGTGTCAACAATAGGAGATTCCCCAGGGCCACGTGGTTGGGATGCTTGATTCATGAATGTATCAATCACGCTCGCTCCACCTTCTACCATTACACTCCGAATATCGTGCTCATATAACTTTCGCAGAAGGCTTGGAACGGACAGAAAGCCTACATTTCGTTGAGAGCACACTTCAGGATATGCAAAAGATCGCACCAGATACACATGGGATTTCGTAGACCACTGCCCCGGCGGCTTCAAGCGCGGATTTGCGCTCATTTCTTTCTAGGAATCCGGACTCGGGATCCGAAGTACAGAAAACCCAAGGCTGTTGACCTTTTCCGTCTCTGTAGTTTCTCAGCAGTTTACAGTCCGTGCGAAGGCGCAGATGAGCGTCCAAGACGACTGGACGAGGTGATCTGATGTGCAGTTTGTCCGTCTCGGGAATCAATCGAACTAGAGTCACAAAGATTCACATAACAAACGGGCAGGGTAATGATTTCAAGCAAGCTTACCGTTAAGCTGAGGGTCATCATTGAGAGCTGTGCCTATGCCGACAACTATTGCATCATGCATAGCTCTCATCCTAGAGTTGGGAATGAGTGGATAAGAAGCTTCCCCCGTAGACGGGCACTAGTACCAGTGAGTCATGAGCATGCTCTCTGCGCCGCTCAGGATAAGTTGTTTCCCCTTGCTCCCAGCAATCTTGCCATCCAATGACTGAGCGAATGTTAGAGTCACTGACGGGATCCTTTTACCCTCTCTATCAAATTTTTCGACACTTTGCGAAGGGAGCACAGAGAGGAGAAACTCGCGTGCAGCGGACATTATCCTCGCTACAGCAGCGGGTCTATGGAGGCTGGTTCCATCTTGCAGGACTCGCAAGAATCTCCCTTTATCCTTGTTTATATCAATATGCTGTCATCCGGATTTGGCAAAACAACATACCCTGTGACACGTTTGCATCTGTGCATGAGAGCGATTACCCGTATACCGCACCCTCCATCATCACCCCGCGGCGGCAGTCAGACTATGGGGTGTTAAGACTTCCTAGACTTTGAACGATATTCAAGTGGACGCGTCTGTTGATTCCAGTCACGTGACATAGTGAATTTGTACCGCCTGTCTCGTAGAACGTCTTCCACTGTGACCGCCACCTGTAAGAACATCTACAATCCAACTGTATCATGTCGGGGCGTGGCAAAGGTGGCAAGGTTAGTGTTTTTAGTTGAGCGTGACAACACCAGTTCACTTGATCCGGTTTTCCAGGGACTGGGCAAGGGGGGTGCGAAGCGTCACCGCAAAATTCTCCGCGACAACATTCAGGGAATCACCAAGCCAGTCAGTTACCCTCTTTTCAATGAATGATTAGGTTTGAGCGTCTTTGCAGGCCATTCGTCGTCTCGCACGTCGTGGAGGTGTAAAACGTATCTCTGGTCTTATCTATGAAGAGACTCGTGGTGTCCTCAAGATCTTCCTCGAAAACGTGATCCGTGATTCAGTCACGTACACGGAACATGCCAAACGGTTCGTGTGGATCTGTTGGCAGTAGCCCACGTTTCCTGATTACGTATCTAGCAAAACGGTAACCGCTTTGGATGTGGTTTACGCTTTGAAGCGTTCAGGGCGTACGTTGTACGGCTTTGGAGCGTGATGTATGAAGGTCATTGGAACCGGTAATATGACAACGCCATTGTATTGTAGTCGAGTGTGATATGTATCCAAGTATATTGACGATGGGAACGTGTTGCTTCAGCTACGCAGTTAGCACGTGGGCCAGTGGCAGTGACGCGCTGACGTCGTGTGACGATCGCTCGGGCATTACTTACTGACCACCCAATCTGTGCAACATTTCTGAACAGGTGAGGACTTAGACATTGGTACCAAGTGTACCGATGAACCACAGGTCAGACCAGCTAATCTCTTCTCCGATGAGGCGAAACTATCATCTGGTATCGTTCCCGTGGAAGCATGATCACTGATCCCAAAGTTATCGTCAAGATGGGCGAGGAGACAGATCCAATTCAGAACGACCAAGATCCCGAAGCAGAAAGTGAAGGGGAACATGTCGCAGATGAGCCTGGTGCTGGAGGTGAGCATGCTGGAACCAACCCCTTATCAACTTTCTTGACAGCACGAAGTCCAGAAACCGAAGAAGAAAAAGAAAAGGCCTAAGAAGAAAAAGGCACAACAAACAGACCCCCCTCGCATTGGGGTCTCCAAGATTTTCACAAACGGCATATATCCCGAAGGCGAGATACAGCCATACAAGGACAAGTCAGTTGTCTTTCAGATCTCGCATCATGGTCCGATTTACTGAAACAAATACGCAGCAACGCATGGAGAGTTACGTCAGAGGAAAAACGATACAACGAGAAAATGGCTATGGAAGACCCGGAGATCACCTATCAAAACATTCGCCATGCTGCGGAAGTTCACCGTCAAGTTCGACGATATGCTCGGAAGTTTATTCGCCCTGGATTGAGCATGACGGAGATTGCAGAGTATATCGAAGATGGGACGCGCTCACTTGTTGAAGAGAACGGCTTGGATGCCGGGGTTGGTTTTCCGACGGGGCTTAGCCTAAACAACTGCGCGGCTCATTACACCCCAAACGCTGGGGATACCACAAGTGTGTCGTACGCCGTTTGGTTACATGCGGAACTCATCGGAGACAAGTTTTACAACGCGGTGACGTTCTCAAGGTGGATTTCGGTGTTCATGTTAAGGGTCGCATCATCGACTCTGCGTTCACCCTCACTTTTGAGCCGACATATGATAAACTGGTCGAGGCTGTCCGGGCTGCAACCAATACTGGTATCAAAGTAGGGAGCATTCACTTTATCACATTTGCGCTAAAATGTTTGATTCTAGGAAGCTGGCATAGACGTGCGTCTCGGAGAACTTGCAGGCTATATACAAGAAACTATGGAGTCGTATGAAGTCGAGGTTGATGGCAAAGTATTGCCTGGTATGTGTTTACTTGGCGTTCATTCAGACTTTAACCGAGTATTCTTGGTATGTAGTCAAACCCATCGAAAATCTGAGCGGCCATTCTATCAATTTATACCAAATACATGGTGGAAAATCGGTGTTGCTCGTGAAGAACGAGGATCAAACCAAGATGGAAGAGGGTGAATACTTCGCCATCGAGACTTTTGGCTCAACGGGTCGAGGTCGCGTCGTAGAAAATGTTTGTGCTGCTTTCTTTCTGGCTCTGGCGTTCTAACGTCAATTTTATAGGGTGATTGTTCTCACTATGCAAAGATCATAGATGCGCCTCGAGTGCCGCTCCGGTAAGGCAAACATTGACTGACTGCGCACCGTTTAATTATCATACGAAGTTTGACTTCGGCGAAATCATTGCTTAAATCTATCACCAGCAACTTTGGCACACTTCCGTTCTGCCGCAGGTATCTTGATCGGGTCGGTGAAAGTAAATACCTACTAGCGGTTAGTGCGCTCAAAGCTCCCCCGGAAGATAAATTGATAGTACGCTGCTTGACAGTTGAACCATCTAGTCCAGCAAGGGATAGTACAGGACTATCCTCCTCTCTGTGATGTTAAGAGTGCAATGACCGCACAATTTGTGGGGACAACTGGATTTCGAGTTTACGAAGCGGGGGCTGACTTCTCTGAACAGGAACATACGATATTATTACGGCCGACGGTGAAGGAAGTAGTCAGTCGAGGAGACGATTACTAGGTTGGGTGTTAGTTCGAAAAGCAATGCACTGCTCGGTTCTGTGGATGGGCAACCAAGTGAGTTCGAAGAATGAGCCGGGCGTGTGCCGCGTCTTTGATTTGTTCGTTGTGGACATAAACATATCCAAAAAAGGCAAACTGTTCTCCGTCCGCTGTGTCCTCCGAGTCGGAAGCTCACCCTCATCAACATGTCCTGTTGGACCTGCCAGTAGCTGTCTTGACTTTACTCTCCACATCTTTCCAACCTAAAACGTCTTGCACATCGTGTCAACATGCTGCGAGACTCACCACAGCTTTTCTGCGATGGCATCTATCCCACGACCCCTATTGCATCGTCCCAACGAAAATCAGTGACTAATCTCCTCCGTCATTTCGACAGCCCGGGTGTCTTTCCTCCGTCTGCTCGAGTAGACAGATCCCTCAAATCACAACAACAAGACTCTATCAACCTTTGGAATGCTTGGAAGTATCCCATTTTTGCTGTAAACAAAGGTTCGCGTCTCCCCACCATTCGGCAGGCGGAGCTTCCAGATTTCTACTCCACAGCATCGTCCCTTGCTCGGGACATCCTCATTCACCATATTTGGGGTCCGCGTAGAAGAACATGGGGCATCGAGATGACAGTGATCAACAGCATGATGAGAGACGTTTCTAGGCACTCATCTTTAGCTGACATCGTGAGTGACCTAAATTCTATGTATGGATTAAAGGACTGAGAGACTATCAAGACGATGGTTCGAATGGTAATGGGTCTTGCAGGTTTGGTCCCTCTCCCTGCAGATGCCCTGGTTACCCCTGTCACATTCCGTGTCCGTAAGCGGAATCTCCGTGGAATATTGGCAGCTCTGGATGAAAAAGAGACTGGAATGCGGGAACTTTCGGGTGAATGGGTTGTCGGGAAGAAGCTATGGCAGACCTTGCAGTCTGACTACAAATCGTCCCATCAGTCAGCTCACAGGAAAACTGTCTTGGAAGATTCTTTGAACGGAGGTCCATCTCCTTTTCGCAACAGACATTCACGAGTCATTCTTTACGTCCATGGCGGTGAGTCGTTTCTGTGCCCTGAGAAAAATGAGTTGATTGCGTTACTTCAGGTGCTTACTACTCTTCGAGTGCCGCTTCCCGGAGGATTATCACGATACCAATGTCGAAATACACCGAGACTCGCGTATTTGGTTCGTGATCCAAGGCATAAATTTATGGGTTTGACTAATTTCTGCTAGCTATCGACTATCGCCTTGCACCAGAGACCTGTTTTCCGGGCCCTTTACATGACGTAGTCAGCGCGTATCTACGCCTCACGGAAGATCTTCACGTTCCTGCAGAAAATGTCGTATTGGCGGGTGATAGCGCAGGAGGTGGTCTATGTCTGGCATTGTCACTCTATCTCCGAGACAATTGTTATCCGCAGCCTGGTGGCGCAATTCTGTTTTCACCATGGGTTGGTAAGTAGCCCGCCTAATCTCGCCTATGCTGATTAACAGTGTTATAGATCTTACGCTCAGTTGTCCGTCCTGGGACACCAATGCTGCGTATGATATAGTCCCAACTCCAGGACCCACCGCGCACCTGCATCCCGTTGTGATGTACCTCGGTGACGGGCTTGAGGAGTACTTGACTCATCCATATGCCAGCCCATTATTCGGCAAATTCGATGGTCTCCCTCCGTTACTTATCCAGTGCGGAGAAGCAGAAGTTCTGCGGGACGAAATCATGCTTGTATCACACAAGGCATCACTCGCCGGCGTTCATGTCCAGCACGAGACGTATGAAGACGCAGTATGTATTCGAGGGCGTCGCGCACACCCTATTCTCATCTATCTCCCAGGTCCACGTCTTCCAAGCATTCCCATTTTTGAGCTCGGCCAACGAAGCCTTTACCTCTTGTCGGGAGTTTGTTTGTCACCAGCTCCCGAAGTTGCAAGCATCTACGCCAAAGATTCTTGACAACATCTGTGAAGCACGCCTCGGCGATGACATAGACAACGACAACGTACGTGTGGTTCGTGGGGACGGCGTCGAGACCTCTTCAGGCAGATATGACATGGAGATACAAATGAACGGCAACCCCCCTAATGATCGGGGTCTCCCGAGCTGGGGTCTGACCTCTCCTCCGCCAGATCTGGCCTCCGATACTTGTAGCCCAGATACAGAGTATGAGGTTGCTAGTTCAGTGGCAGCATCTATTCAGTCGCATCCCGGTCTTCGCCGGATTAAATCAACCCTCTCTCTCCTCGCCTCGGATACACCTTTACCCAAGATGCCTGAAGGCACCCGAACTGGTGATTCTAAAACCAATTACTCTGCGACACGTCCTTCGTCGCCGAGAATGCGCAAGACAAGTAGTCACACAAGTATTGCTTCTTTTGTCGAACAATGGACCTTGTCAAAAGGTTGTAGTATCAGGCAAGCGCAAGTGGCAACGCAGCAGTAGTCTACATGGACACGATGTCCTTTATTGTAACATAACTTGGTATATAGTCCAACGATATTCACCGCTCGATCCAGTCTTACGAACGATCCAACGATAGCTTGCTCTTGTGAATTTCCAATTCTTCGATGACATTCTGCAATGCTTTACGCTCCCAGTTGCCAAAGATGAACCCCTCATACAGCATGGTCGTGGTTAACCATGCGATGAAGATGGTGAAGAATACGAAGATCGGGTTGACCCACGACAACGGAATCCAAGCAGAGCCCGTGATGAGGCCCAACAGCAACAGGATACCAAGTACGAAAATAGTGAGCTCGCGACGGGAGCGATCCTGAGAGATACGGTATGAAGTTTGGAGGGCACCGAGAATCTCGGAAATCGTCCCTGAGGTCATTTCAGAAGAGGTATCAGCCCAAGGGGCCTCGGTGTCCTTGGGCGTTGTGTTTCCAGGTGTGACGTCTTCTCGAGCTTTGGGTGCGATGATAATGAACGTTGCCTCCACCCCAAAGTGGTCGGAATAAGAGCAAGTATTCCCTGGAATGGGGTCGGTGAAGATGACCTTGGAATGTCTGCATGTCAATCTAAAGGCGTTGGGATTGTTCGAGATACCGCTGGGCTGACGGAAAAGAATGTAGTCAAGGCGCTTGCCTTGGAACGTGCGCACCACTGCGCTGCCCGAGGGTACAGAGTCGCGATAAGAATTTAGCGGGGAGTCAGCCGTCACTCCGTATTTTTCTACGCCATCGAGAGGAGAGATCATCCCCGTTGGTGGAGGCATGTATGAGTGTGAAACCGTCCATGAGTCGCTTAATCCGGCATGACTGTGGGTGATGTTCATGGCAAGGCTGCTCGGGATACTATTGAAGTCCCCGGTCTAAAAATAAGTAAGTAAACGATCATTAGCATAAAGTGGTAGTCTTACGACTATAACATAACGTCCGAGTTCCGCAGCTTGCCTAGTGACCTTTGCAAACTCCCAAGCATTGACTAAACGGTGGGCTCGTTTATACTCCGGGCCATCATCGCCGCCTTTAGCGTGGAACTGGAAGTGTACGATAAGCATTTTGATGGCAAGACGGCCGTAGTGCGGACTCACGTGAGTAACAAATATTTGTACTTCCCCAAGGGTAGGATGGAGTACAGTGACACTCCCAGCAGCCTTGCCAACGTACCAATCCCCGCCGGTGACATCCGTTGGTTCGCCATTGAGAGTGTATGGCGTGATAGAAGTGGCAATGATCGGCCATTTTGTGAAGACGGCCAAACCAGCACCCAATGCACCACTTGACGGAAAAGCGTCTCAGGTCTGAAAAGGCAACGGAGCGGGCTGCAATCAACAACACACCTATGAAAGAGTTTGGTATAAGGTAATCTTTGGCAGACTTTGTCGCGGACTTGAATGTAATCTGCTTGTACCCAAACTTCCTGGAGGCCGATGATATCGTAGTCGGAGCTCGAGAATGCGCTAGCGATGGCCGCTATGCGCTCATGGCGGTCTTTAGAAACGTACTTCAAGCCCCTGGGAGGAAGCAATAAGAAGACCTAGGAGACCAAGGCGAGAGGAATTGCACAGACCAACAATTGAGACTAGCGACACGGATTTCTTCCATGGTGGCGACTCGAGGGAGCATTAACTAGTACATGCTCCACACCAACCACTTGAAATGACCGGCTAAAATAACCATCGCCGACACATACTGCACGTGACTCCCTCTCACCAGAACGATGTCCATGTCGACCGCGTTCACTCGCGACGAGTACGTTCAAGCTAGTCCGTCAGAATATCTGTTGATACTTCGTTCAGTATAGATATAGCGACGAGGGCCGCAGATCAGTTCACCCGTCTGTACTACTCCACCTACGACTCGCCCACCCGGGCGGATGACTTGCCAAAGTTCTACCGTGCCACATCGACATTGACGTGGAACGGCAACCCGTGCCAAGGCGTAGATGGTGTCAAGAAACTCATCCAAAACATGCCTAGCACGAAACACGAAGTTCAGTCTTACGATTGTCATCCTATTCCAGGCTAGCCACTCGCCCCTTTTACTTCGTCCGTTATTTCAACTGTGTCCAGGATCGCGCCCTCCTTCCTTGCTGGTGACTGTGGCTGGAAATGTTACGCATGGGAAGAATTCAGAACATCCTATCACCACCCCAAGTCGATCGGTGGATGGACAGCCAAGAGTGTTCTTCCAAACATTCATGCTTGTCCCAGACCCAGCTGCACCTGTTGCTGGAGTAGGAGAGGTCGCAAAGTATTATGTGGATGCTGATTCAATGAGATTCGTTGGATGATCATCGATCATCGATCAGCAGTGCGAGTGGTGCTATCGTCATCGCTGCAGTTGTATTGACTTTGGCTAGATCGTGCTTTCGGATGGCAACGCGATTGTTGCGCCCGGCTTCAATGGAAGCACAATTGTATCAGCGACATCAAATGAATGTTCTGAGAGCATGACGAGACGAAGTTCTAAGACACATGTAATAATTCGTACATACACTACTAAGCCAGCATGTTGCAAGAAACTGCGAAAAGCAATCAACCGAATGTTTGGCTCTAAAATGGTAGTCAGTAAACATCCCATGTGGGCAAGGACAAGACTTACTGAGCGAGCACTGCGTTTGACTTTCGACAACCGCCATTCGTCTGGCTTTTCGTATTTGTTATATAATGGTTCGATCTTCTCTTGCTTCTTGCGTTTGCTGATTTTGTTCGCATCAGCTACCTTGAAGAACTGAGGCGCAACCTCGACGAGCCACTTGGGTTCAATAGTGGTCACATTGTGACAATATTCGCGAGTCGTAAGCACAAGTTCGTTATAAATTAACCACTCCGGGTTGCGATTGAAAAGTGCCGAGGAAGGATGAATGTAGACCGGTGTACCCTCGACGAGAGTTTTGTATCCCTCTTGTGGATCTTTCTTTGCGGCATTCCTGAAGAAGCCAGAGCATATGGCTTTGCGAACGCGGTTATAGTCCCTCCCCGAGGATAAGATGTCATGCTTGTACCTACATCGTCGTTAGCCCCAGAGCGTGGTCGAGCTTAACCGACGGTCTCACCTGTCCATAATCCCGACAAGTTGCTTGCGAATATCCTGTGCTCGTCTCATACTTCTTGCTTGGATGAAGTTCTCGTAGCACCACGGATTCGAGAAATTTGCTGCTTTCCATCCGTTGTATACCGTGAGTAATGTTAAGTGATCACCTTCTGGCTGATGGAATTTAGCTTTCTTCGAATCCGCCTGAGCTTGTTTTTCTTTTGGACGGTAGAAGACCGTCTGGACGGAGAGCATAGCGACGATGGAAAGGATCTCCTCGGAACACCCAAGTTCCACAGAGGCAATGACCATTTTTGCCAGGGGTGGCTCCATAGGGAAGTCTGCCATCTTGCGTCCCAGGCGGGTCAATAATCCTTCGTCGTCGAGCGCTGAGAGAGCATACAGCGCCTCTAAGGCAGTAAGCATCGTTTGCGCAGGTGGGGGGTCCATGAAGTCGAAGCTGAGCAGATCGTTGATACCCATCGCCTTGAGAAGCAGTATGGTGTGTGCAAGATTCGTGCGTTGGATATCGGGAATCGAAGTCGGTAGCATTTCATTACGGTATGCTGCTTCGGTGTAAAGTCGATAGCACTTTCCGGGACCAGTACGCCCAGCGCGTCCAGCGCGTTGGCGCGCTTGAGCTTGTGAGATGGGCATGACCACTAGTGAATCCATACCTAGACGAGGATCGTACGCATTCTGTTTTGAGAATCCAGGATCGATAACATAATAGATGCCGGGTATCGTCAAGGATGTCTCGGCAACATTGGTCGCGATTACGACCTTGCGAGCGCCAGGTGGAGTGGGCTCGAACACGCGAGATTGAACTTCGGAAGGAAGGGCAGAGTAGATGGGAAGTATGATGAGATCGGGGACTTTTGGTCCGAGTGCCTTCATCCGCTCGAATAATATTTCGCAAGATGTGTCGATTTCCTCCTGTCCAGTCAGGAAAAGGAGGATGTCACCCGGTGGTTCGGAGAGATGAATTTGCATGACAGTGATGAGAGACGCGTCAAGATAATCGTTCTCCGGCTCTTTCGTATACAAGATTTCGACAGGATATGTGCGGCCAGGAATGGTGAAGATCGGACAGCCAAAGAAGTACTTGGAGAACTTTTCGGCGTCCAATGTCGCGGAAGTAACAATCAGTTTGAGATCCGGTCGCTTCTTGACAGCCTCTGTAAACAGGTTAGCATGATCAGGCAGAAATGCAAGTCCAGTGTAATTGCTCACTCTTCAGGAGTCCGAATAAGACATCCGTAGCGATAGTACGTTCGTGGGCTTCGTCCAACATAACCACGGAGTACTGACTACAAAGAGGGTCAATCACAGACTCTCGCTGCAGCATTCCATCCGTCATATATTTGATCTTCGTTTCTGGACTAGTGCAATCCTCAAAACGGATGGTGTACCCAACCTCCTGACCAAGACGACAACCAACTTCCTCCGCCACACGTTTCGCTACAGACATTGCGGCGACACGGCGAGGCTGTGTACAGCCAATGCGACCTCTGTCAGCGTACCCGGCTTCAGCAAGGTATTGGACCATTTGAGTCGTCTTCCCAGATCCGGTATCTCCAACGACAATGAGAACTTGATGCTGCAATAAAAGTCAGCGTTTTCTTCGCTTCCCTGAGAAATAGTATTACATCACCGATAGCTTGAAGTAACGGGTCCCTAAGCTTGTATATAGGCAAGCTCTTCCGCTGGTCTTGGATGCTGAGTGTCGTAATTTCGCCATATGTCGTCGCCTTGTTAAACGTCGACTCCCTCCACTTTGGAATTTCTCCCGCTTTCTGATCCCTGAGATTGCCTCTAAGATCTTGTGCAAAGATTTTCTCAGAATCCTTTGCCATAGGATCTAGCCATGGGGCACTAAAGTCGCGCGCCTCAGAGTCCGCGCGTTCATTGACTTCTTGCTGACGCAACTCTCGTCGCTCCTTTGCCAGTGCCGCCCCGCCAATAGCTGCCCTGTTTAGAGAGCCGTCCGGTGCTTTGATAATCTTGACCGGACTTAGGTCAAGGGTACGCTTCGTTTGTCCAGCTAAGAAAGGTGGCTCTTCTTCTCGAATTTCGACGTCTAGTTCTTCTTCCACTTCCGCACGCGCCACTGGATTGCTGAAATCCTCGTCTAGATCAGGGTACTCTGAAGCATCTATGACGCCGGAGGATATGAGTTGCTTAATCTCCCATCGTTCAGGAGACGTGAGCCTTTTGGCGGACCGCACAGGTTGTTCGTCCCGAGAACGCAGAGGTACAGCGTTTGCTCCAGACGAAGCTTGTGCGGCGCGTTGTCGTTCCTCTTCCATCTCCGCCTCGGATTTGATGCGGAGGTGAGGTGTGAGATCGCGGCCGGTGACTTGGTCGACATCTTTCATGGAAAGACCTATTCGACTCCCCGCAACACTCATGACTTTGATTTTGACCTGTTGCCCTCTGCTGAGTAAATCCGAAGCAGAATTCGCACGGGCACCTTGCTGGATGTTTGAGACGTGCACCATGCCTATTCCAAAGGTGAGAACGAGAAGAATCATTCTGCGGGAAGTGCTTACCTTCGACACGCCCAGAAACACCCTCGAGCTGCACGAAGGCTCCGAAATCTTTCAAGCCTGAGATTCGGCCGTTATAAATCTTGAATAAGACCGGACGTTCGTCAATTTGCATACGATCCCTCCCCCCATGTCTGTAATCCCTCCTTGTATCGTACGAGCGACCTCTATCTGGACTGCGACTCCGTCTACGGGGTGGGGATCGAGACCGGGACCGATCCTTCCGTTGGGGCAGGCTTTCCTCCGTCCTCTCGACCCGAGTGTTCTTCTTTGCAGCACCTTCGAATTGCGCCATCATATCATCCACCTCCTGCATCAGAACGTCCTTGTTTATTTCCTGATCTGGCAAGGAAAGCCCAGGGAAGAGGCGCTTCTGCTTGTCCGTCTCAATTGGACCGTCGACATCAGAACCGGCAAGAATGTTTGCGAGTCCTTTCGACTTCTTTTTATGTTTCGGGTGCAAGCTGAGAATGAGACGGTCGATATTTTCGAGGGCAGAGTCCGGAAGAGCACCGTTCAGCCTGTCCTTGAAGTCGTTGAGAGAGCTCGACTCCTCGTGAAGATTGACGACGTATTCTGCGAGCACTTTGTCATTGACCGCGATGTAGTTGAAGATCTCTTGCGTTATTCTGGCAATCAA
>JBBPMW010000904.1:0-13204 GCA_038090535.1 Tylopilus alboater | reverse complement strand
GCGAAAGATGATATATTGGTACGGTTCTTGGACCGGGGGAATAAACTCAGCGGGAGGTCTATCACACGTAATCAGTACTGTATGCGTCACATGTGGACAGGAAATGCGTGTCAGCAGGAAGGCAACGGAACAATCCACACGAGTAAATGCGCTCTCGGACGTACGAGCGCAGGCTCGTTTTTTACATCCGTGATGTTTCATCTTTTTTTGGCACGGAACGAGAGTGGTACTCACTTTCGCGACTCCGTACCCATAGAGTACACTAGAGGTGGCACACGAGTCAGGGAGATGTTTGTAACAAAGGGCGGGCACACGCCTACCATTCGAGAGCTGGATCGTCGAGGCAGCTGGGTCAATACCAGCGAGAATGCCCCGGTAGCGAACATCAGAATGAGAGATGAGCGATATAGGTTTTCTGTACACGTCGTCAGCAACAATGTGAACAGTAGAAAAAGAAAAAGAAAAGACATACCCGATAAAACTCAGAGCCATGGTCTTCAAGACACGCGCAAAGGGATGAAAGAAAACTCGAACGAGTTGATGCCACCTTTGGCGACACCGCCTATGATGTGAGCAAGATATTCCATCTCCGCTTAAAATCAGAACATTCCCCATGTAAGGCTTCTCATGAGAGAATCATTGGATCAGCCATGCGTTTCAAAATTTCACCCATTGATGCAGAAAGAAATCAAAGCAACGCTGTCCGCTAGTGCCAGCATTTCTCTGCTGATTTGTGACTGCAAACGCGCAGCCTTGTGCCATGAGATTGGCATTGCTAGAACATGATTTACAAGGCATACAACGACGATGGCGATAATACAGAGCGGCCTGCGACCAAGTAAATGCATGCACATCGTAAGCCCAAAACATTATGAACTAATGCAAGCGTAAACCGTCTTGTGCAAAAGAAGAAAAGGAATAGGTGGGAACGCGTGATCGGTAGGGAAAGAATTAAGTTACACGTGTACTGTGACGTAGGAAGCATGGACGATGAAAGATGAACATGGGGCGAGCGAAGTTGTGGAATGGAAGGACAGTGGGAAATGGGGTTGGTTCGCGCAGCTAGCGTCCAACAACGCTTTCCGTGTCAGCGTCCACGGTCGTCTTTTGTTGCCCATCTGCAGTCGCCATCACCACGTTGCTTAAATGCGGGTCAATCGGGTCTGATGGCGGACCAGACCCCGGTGTGGACGTCGGCGTAGACGTCGTCGCCGTGGTCGAATCCGCAGGGTTGAAATTCCGAAAGGGGGAGGGCGCGACGAGCGAACGTTGAAAACGCGCGCGGAATTCGCTGGCGTCGGGTGATGGTTGTTCACCAAACCCATTGGTCGAGGGGTCGTTCATATCTGGAAAAGGTGGCGCAGACGGACCGGCCATCGATCCATCCGCTGCTTTTGCCGCAGCAGCTTGTTGTGCAAAGTGCATACGTCGCTGCGAACACGCGGTATTGAGTCCATGATACCCTCTGAAAGCGAACAACGTACCTGATGATCCCACTGGTCGAACGCACTTGCGATGATGGGCTCCAACGCAGCGAGATCCTCGTTCGTGAGGGACAACGTCCGGAGCAACTGCTGCTTTAGCATTTGCGTGCACGAAAACGACAACAGCAACGTCGACGCGAAGCTCTGCCCACCGGTCAACGGCGGCTGAGGGAATGACGGATCCTGTGGGTTCATCGGATGCGGGTGGGCCAACTCGTGTGGCAATACCTGGTACTCGTTTTGTCCGTTCACGCGAAACTGAACCTCTTCGATGCCGGGTAACATCTCGCTCGTCATGTCTAGACCGAGCTCCCTCATTTTGCGCTGTTTCATAAGGGTGCGGTGTTTTCTTTGTCGCTCTCGCGCGGCTGCCCGGACGCGTTCCCTGCGTGTGAGCTCCTCCGGGGTGAGTTCCTGACCAGTAAAGGTTTGAGGGGGCGGCTGTGGTGGCTGGGGTTGCGGGGGAGGAGGTTCGGTCGGCTGTGGGTAGGACATTGCAGCATTCAAGTTATTGACATGACGGTCACGCTCTCGCTTTCTCCGTTGCCTTTCTGCTGCTTTCTCCCTTTTTTGTTTCTGGGCAGGTGTTTCATTCTCTCTTGCGCCTCGTCTGCGAGCGGACGAGACGGGCGACAAAGTACTTTGGGAAGGGTTGTGGTGGACAACCGGATCCATCGCATTCATATCCAACCCGGCTCAGAAGTCTTGTTCAAGAAGGCGAGTGGTGTGACGGGGTTGTTACGGCGGCGGGGGAGTGACGGAGGTCGTGACAGAGAGTGACCAAGGGTGTGAACAAACACACCACACTTTCCATTACATGCGGCGTGAGAAAAAGGTACAATCTAATCAAATTTCTAATTAAATTCACGACTTCCCTTTCTCAACATGCTCTCCCGCGCAGGTCCAACACCGATCCACTCAATCGGAGTACCAAGGAAATTCTCGATGAATTCTACATACTTCTTGCAATCATCCGGGAGATCCTCGTAGCTGGTCGCAGACGTGATGGGCGTCTGCCAGCCAGGAAGGGTTTCATACACCACCTCCACTTTCGACAGTACCTCCAGATCAGCTACAAGCAAGATTTATTTAGATCCATTTCCTCAAATATGTCCTGGTACATACCCGGGAAATGGGAAAGCGTCTTGCCATCGATGACATACTTGACGGCCACCTTGATCTCGGGAAGAGTTTCCAAAACGTCCAGTTTGGTCAAGTTTAGCATGTCATAACCATTGATAAGGCAGGAATGTTTCATGACGACCAGATCCAGCCAACCAGCACGGCGACGACGTCCAGTCGTCGTGCCGTACTCCCGACCAACCTCTTGAAAATGCACACCAATGTCCTATCAACGTTCTCAGAAGTGATGTAGTGAACGAGTGGATTGCCTCACGTTGAGCTGTTCGGTGGGGAACGGGCCACCGCCAACACGCGTGGTGTACGCCTTGACGACGCCTATCGTCCTTCCAATGGTCTTTGGAGGCAACCCGAGGCCAGTGCAAACGCCGCCGATCGTGGTCGAGGAGGATGTTACATAAGGATACGTCCCGAAGTCAATGTCGAGCATCAATGCATTCGCGCCCTCGACAAGAATATTCTTTTGTGCTGCCAGAGCGTCGTGAATATAGGCGACACTGTCTACCACGAAAGGTTTCAATCGTTCAGCCAAGTGCTGCAGGGAAGCGAGCTGGTCAGTGACCAAGTTGCACAATGTCATGCGATGCTTGCCTTGTACCGTTTTATCTCGCCTTCTGTATCATATTCGAAATGGCCGTAGCGTTTAAAGCGACCTTCTACGATCCTGCGAAATTTGTCCGCAAATGTATTATGATCGAACAGATGGTGTATGCGGAGACCGGAACGTGACGCTTTGCCAGAATACGCAGGGCCAATTCCCTTCTTGGTAGTCCCAATGCTGTCCCAACATTAGATTAGCGTCGCGTAGTAATGAGGACGATCAGACCTGGAACCGCCAAGCTCCACCTCTTTCAAGCCATCGACGATCTGGTGAAAATCGAAGACAAGCTGTGCCCTATCGGAAACGAATATCCGATCGGAACATTGGAGGCCTAGATAAAGTCAGATAGCGTGCTGAAGCAAAAGATCCTGCCTCACCTTGCGCCTCCAGAGCGTCGAGCTCTTTAAAGAACGAAGGGAGATGAATCACCATTCCATTTCCGATGAGTCCAATGCATTTAGGGTTGACAAGGCCTACAGATGCAATCGATTGTCACTCCACGGCTGATCGAAATGATATCACGTCATACACACCACTTGGGAGTAAGTGAAAAGCAAAGGTCGTCGGGACCTTCTCCGGGCCAATCGGAACGACGATGGTATGACCAGCGTTGTTACCGCCTGCACAACGTGCACAGACGTCGACTTGTGCAGAGAGGATGTCAACGAGTTTACCCTTGCCTTCGTCGCCCCATTGCGCGCCGAGAACAACCGTCACTGGACTGGGCATCAGTCGTGTGTCGAGGATCGATGGGATGAGAACGTACAAGGCATGAGTTGTATTAAATATTCTACCAGACGGTCGGTGAAAATCGTGGCAGAATGATAATCGATGATTGGCCGAGTTGACACGAGCTTGCCCGACCCCCGCCAGATTTCGCTGTCCGAAAAAGGCAATCACACCAAGATTCGAGACTTTGTTCGGGCCACGTACGATAGATATCCAACACCTATGCCGTCTTTTCAGTCCAACCCGTTGAATCCCTCTCCATTACAAAGAAGAATGAAGCGACATCCCGCGTTGTTTGGGATACCATTCATACTCATCATGGCCGGCGCGTCGTTTGGTCTCCAATTTTTCACCCAAACCCGCTATGACTTGCAGGACAAGAAAATTAGACAGGCAAGCTCATATTATATATCATTCATACCTGCTTTCACGCCACTCTCACATCCTGCGCAGCTGTCTCAAGAAGAAGCCCTCGGTCTCGACAAGTCGAAGAAAAAGTTTGACATTCGAGAAGAGTATTATGTGGGTCTACCAGTTCTCTACCATATCGAGAGGTTCGTCTCAGACGTTGTATAGAAATTGAGTGCAACGGCTGAACAGGACTGGGAGCCGAAAAGAATTGCCCGACCGAGAGATGTACCAGAGTGGGGTGTACCACCCACCCGACCCGATGTGTTCCCCGATCAACTTCCTCCTACAAAAGCCAAACAATGAAGAGGCATGCGATACACGATTGGCTTCATATCAGCTGCTCGTCGATTTTTGAAACACGGCGAGTTTTTGGCAGGATTGGGTGGCAATGGCCTCGTTGTCTTGTTCCCTGCCCCGCAGATACGATCATGAAGCGACGGTCACTTCAGGAACCGTACTATTCACTGTGCTGCGGCAGCACTCCGCAAGGTGATGATGACACGTGGATAACTAGTACTGGGTTTATTCCTCGTTCCTTGGTACATATGAATGTGTCTTCATTCGTATTTATTCAAGATAGGGTAAATCTACTTCGATAAACCGTCAGATTAGGGATTGCATGAACATCGCGCATGTTCGGGACCCAAAAATATTGTGAAACACTAGATATCCGTCTACGTAAGTGACACTAAAGACCCCAAGAACTCGCAGTTTCACTTTGCCTCGGGACTTGTCGGTGGTTTCCTTTCGCCGACGCTTAGGTAGGTATGGTGTCGTAACTTTGGCAAAAGAAAAGCGCAAGTGTGGGCGCCCCCTCTGCGTCTGTGCTTTCATTTCCAGGCGCTTTATATCTTTACAAGTATGTCCTTTTTCAAAGTTTGCGTTCGTCGGAGAAGTATACCTCCCGCTCATCTTGACTTACAGCTGAGAGCACGATGAGTGGTATTGTTTCTGGATCCATTCTACCACAGCGATATGAGTTCCCCTTGTCGGCCACGCTTGGAGGCGTTGTTGTCTCGCTCAAGTGTTCTGCGTTGCGTTATCCCGTTTCACGGGGCGGGGTGACTTTGATGCTTACTCATGGCGTCTCAGGCCGTAAGCTAACGTCTTCTACAGACTCATGTTCGACGTATTCCGTTTAATCTTTGACAGATAAAGAACAATACCATACAGCAATTACTAGGTTGCTCGATCTTCGGAACTTGGCCACCTATGACATACGGGAGATATGGTCAATTGACTTACCTAACCACGGAGAGGCAGCCACACTGAATCGCTGTCTTCTCGACGAGTACAAGGCGAACAGTGTAAAACCCAAAGTTGATGGGACCTTCAGTGAGTGCCCGTGCCTATCCTCCCATGATATTCATTGATCTATCCCACCAGCGACCATGGACATTGCTGCTTATCTGCACGCCTTTTTGTCATTGCCACGTTTCCAAGGTCACAATGTCGTCGGTATGGGACACTCGGGCAGTTGTACCGTTTGGTATGCCCCTCGTTTCTTCGTCCTGATCGTTCCTTTCTAATACTGAGCACATTCACGTTCAACATCAGGGTACACGCACTAACCAAGTTTGCTCCCGTATACCCAAACGCACTGATCCTTCTCGAGCCGACCGTCATGTTCCCTTCCATGTCCCCAACAGACCCTCGCTCGATCCATGGCGCTGCCAACGTCCGCGGCGCGCGCGCCAAACGTGACACATGGTCTTCCCGTGCAGAGTTCAAACAATGGCTCACAACAAGCGGAAAGAGTATCTGGGCTCGATGGGACCCGAGAGTACTCAATCTGTATGTGGTACGTGCCAACGTCCTGAGAAAGACAAGCGTATCGCTCAATGAGTCGTTCATTAGGAACACGCTTTTGAAGACGTGGCGGCGTCGGAGGGACAAGCATCGTACATCACCACGAGGGTGCGCAAGGATGAGGAAGCGTCGTTGTACACGTGTCTGGCACATACGATCGAGCCTTCACAGCTTGCAGCGGTGTGTGCGGCGCTGAACGATAAGCGAGGTGTACATATCATCTGGGCGGAATTTGAGGAATTCATGTAAGTATACTTTTCGTTTTGTTTTGCACTGGTTTCACTGTGACGGCGACTTTGTACCCAGATCGAAAACGGCGAAAGCCGAGATCTTGGATGCAGCTGGGCACCGGATAACGACGCAGCGCACGATCATTGGGTCTGGACATCTCGTGAGTCGCGCGGTCTCGTTGATTTTGGTTTTAGTGACAATTCGTGTAGGTTCCGCAATTGAAACCGGACGCGCTTGGAGATGCGATGCACGAAGTGCTTGGGCTGATTGGGGGCACTACAAAATCTTTACTTTGAACTTGTTGGTCCTGTACTACTGAGTAATTGTCCCTTTGACGAAACGGTCGCTATTGCTCTCATTACCTGTGGCTTGTGCTGTCTTAGTCAGGAAGTCGAACTTCCGTCACCCATTAAATAGTTACTAACACGATGTTTACCACCTTCATATGGGTCTAATTTTATGCCACATCCTGGTGCAGAGTTACCCCACTGGCACTAGCGGTATTCCTGCGCGGAATTCCAGTGTGGTACGTGTGATTTTGTGTTGATATCCACAGCAAATTCAAGCCCAACGGCACCGCCGTACTAGTACCGCCCAATTTTGACTCCCTGAACATGTTCCGCAGATTGTCCACTGCGCGAGATCGTTCGGGGCCAACCTCGCCCAAATCACCACCCAGTTCCCCAACTGGTCGTATTCATGCCTTCTACCAACATCCTTCTGGCAGCAGATTTTTGGAAGATGCCGTCTCGGCCGTCTTCAGTTCTGAGACAGGAAGCGATGCCACGGCCCTTGGAGCCTCTAGCACTCATTCCGTACCACCCTGGAGGGGTTTGCGCACGCAGCCTTCTAAGCTCCAAAAATTACGTCGGGCATCTGTACCACTTTCTCGATCCCCGCCGCCCGCACATGCGAACGAGTTCGTCGGTGATTCCTCGTCGGAAATCACCAGTATTACATGGATTGTGAGTCTGCATGTGTATTGTTTCTGTGCGAGAACGGCACTGAGACACACATACGGTATGCGTATCGTTGACAGTCGGCATCAATACCAACACCCCCACCCCCGCCAGCGCCAGTGTCACCCAAACCCTCGATATCGTTCTGCCCTGCATCACACCCTGCTGAGTCGTTTACAGAGTACGATCGGCTGCGGGTGCGGTCGGACGAGAGTCCTTCTGTCGTCCTCCTCCACGCCGTCGCACCCAAGAAAAGTCAGCTCTGCCGCGAACTCTTGCACACGTCCCTCCCTTCCAATCGTGATGCCATGCGGGACATCATACCCCGAAAAAACGGGTTCGTAGACACCGTCATCGAGGCGTACAACAATCATCGGGGACTCATCGTGCGTCCGGATGACGTTTGGCTCGCGATCATGACGCAGTTCAGTTTCTTCGTGAATGGACACGCGGAGGCGCTTCGCAAGGTGTTTGTTGCTCACGAAGGGAAACGCGAATTAGTCGTCGACTCCGGGGGAAATCGGTACAGCATGGACACGACGTCCATGGTGCATCGCATGACAGCACTGATGGAAGAGCAGATCGCTGACCCTTCCCTCCGTGACTGGATCATGCCCAATTTCACGACGACGACCCCGGTGGATAAAACGACATGTGCCATTGTGATGATGGGCATGATGAAGGATTACTTCGCGTACAAATTTACCCTCCGATGTGGGATCCCCAAAGTCACGCTCGAGGGAGAAAAGCAGGACTGGCAAACTATTCTCCACCGTCTCGAGCATCTCAAACAATACGGCATCCAGACGATCGCATGGTACCATCTCCTCCGACCTATTCTCACCCGTTTCGTCGCCGCGTACGATCACCCCACCCATCCAGACAACCTCGACTTTTGGAACAAGATCACCCATCGGGAGTCGGGAAGCGGTCCACAATGGTTGTCGGGGTGGATCACCGCCTTTTGTGTCTTCAACGAACGCGGTCAATGGCAAGGCAACACGCTCAACGAAGAACGGATCCGGGAGCACGAACCCAAGAAACTTCTCCGACCCGCCGATCCGCTTCAGCTGACCCCTTCCCACTTTGCTGCGGTCTACACGATCCGGGAGCGTGCGCCGTATCTTGCGTTGGACGGTTTTCCGTATCCGACGATCGAGAGTCAGGACATTCCGTGTGGGTACGCATGTTTGGATGTGACCTTGGAGGATAATGGAGAGTCTCTGGAGACGATGTTAGTTGCGGGATCGGTAGGGGCGCGGATTTGTTCGACGGAGAAGACGGAGCTGTTTCGGAATGGGCTGAGGGACACTGTGAGACCAGTGTCGGCATGGTGGTATTTCACCAAACAAAATGTGGTCGAGGAGGAGGAGGAGGAAGATGAGACTGATAGTGAGGGTTAGATTGTCTCTCGATGTGTCGTGGTACGTGCCTTTCTCTCTCTCTTCTCTCCTTTTTTTTTCTCGATTCGCATTATTGGCCTATGCTTTCTGCATATTTACACATGCGTCTATCTTATTGTACCAGTTTTGTCTGTAAGTGTACTATGTGTCGACTGTCGACGTCTTGAACGTTCCCTGCGCGCGGCCGTCCGAGCTCAAGTTGCAACCCCAGACTTTAATGTTTCACGGAAACCAATTAATCAGCTTTCTGCTGGCAGTTCAGGCCAATACTTGCCACCTCAATACTTTTAAACGATTGTTGAAGAGTCTACTAAGGAATATATATGGGACATCATATTGTAGCTCGTTGGCGCCATCGCACTATTGCCGACTTTCCCACATTTTGCGGCAAGTGACTCTGACTAGAATCTGTTCACTCACATCCAGACGCGTTTACCCTCACTTCAGTCGAGTTCCCACCACGATTATGCATAGTCGTTCACCAGATCGTCTCGACCCGGGAAGCACCCCGAAAGATTCCGCACAATGCATCGTGCACTCTACATGCAAGAGATTCTTCTCTCGGAAATCTTTGGTCACTGCTGTGACTCGGAACACGTTGATCGAAGCTGGCGCATTGGCATAAAGAATCTCGGTACCCTAGCAAGTACATGCAGAGCATTCAAGGAACCGGCGCTAGATATGCTTTGGGCTGATTTGGAGGACCTCACACCTCTGGTAAGATGTCTCGCCGAAGCGTCATGGACTCTAAACCCGGACGGTGTAAGCCAGCTCAGATCTCTTAAGCTTCGAAGCATGGTGTCCGAATTTCATGCAACTCTACTCGTTGGAAAGACCGCTCGAAGAAACCGACTGGGAGATTATCTTGAGTTTCACAAGCCGCGTGTAGGTCTGTCATCTGCCTAGTTCATTTGGGTTTGGCTGCGGACTTTGTTGAAGAGCTCTCCAAACATTTCCTTTCCTGCGACACGTTATCGGACCCAGATTGACAGGAAACCACAAACCCTGTTTGAGTGCAAAATGAACATCTGCGGGACTCTGCACGCATTTTCTCACTCAGAATGGCGTCCTCGATCAACTTCTGGGTGCTTTTTGACTTCCGTCGGCTTGCGTTGGAATTGGTGCTTCCAACTTGGCCTATTGGTCGTTCAATCTCATTCCATTGACCAACGTCCAAGTACGTGCTTGTCTTACCCACCCATTGATTCGTTGCGATGTTGATCGTTTCACGCAAGGACTCGCCCAACCGCCCATCTCGGGCTCCACATTCTCTGAGTTGACACTCTGACATCAGCGAGTGGACTTGGCCAAGATCCAATTGATCACACAGAATCACCGCAACAACCTCAAATGATGCGCGGGGATCGCGAGTGTAAAGATAGGCCGTTTCATGCCATTTATTCCTTACTGCCATTAATTGCTATGCGGCACTTCGGATGTCTGCCCGACGTGTGAGTTCTGGCGTTGGCGGACAACCAACGCACAGCTTTCCGCGTAAGTGTCAATTCCATCACATCCCTTGCTCTGAACACCAGCATCACGATCAAGGCAATCTGCTAAGGGTTTGAAGGCCTTGTTAAACATCTGCTCGGATCTCCGAGGGTCAAGGACTGGTATGCTCCCGAAACGCATCCAGTGGTATTGAGGATTGATGTCAAGCGGTGTTGATGCGGGATAATTGTGGCGTGCTTCACGATCCATCAAAACGCTGCATTTGCAAGTACAAGAAATAGATCTGATGGTGACGCAGCCGCATGATGATCTGTTTCAGGGAGCCAAAATATATGGGGGGCGAGCGGCGGCTTATATTCGACGAACCTCATCTACGCTCAATGTCATGGCTGCGTCTTTTCAGGCCGCTTTGGAGGGCCTTCAATTTACCGACTATTGTTCTGGTACATACCTTTTTTTTTTTGCTAAGGATATGGAAGTGCGACTGATACCCGTTTACAGTCGTGATAATAACCATGATATCCTATGATTACCGTCAGTAATATTTGTGTTTGAGGTGCAATCTAACACGGTCTGTCTTCCACGTAGTGCTCACGTTCGGACGTGAGGTGAGTGGTTCGTCCTCAGGCCCCGGATACCTACCATTCTAAACAGATTGCTGATAGGTTGAGCTCATTTGGGTCTGTGAACATTCTTCCGCGGGGGGTGTACTCTGACTGCCAGCTGACTTGTGTCCAGAGAAGACCATGGTCGCTTATGTCGTCCCTTTATGTCATCGTACGGTACCTGGGTGTTGTTCTTGCGGTGTGAGTGGTCGCCATATCCTATCTTGAACTAGGCTGAATTGTCTAGTACGGATGCATTAGGTATACTTGCCGTTTTCAGTTTATCTCGAGGCTCGAGTTCATCTGTGTATAATTCATAGGGGAGAGTTTTATATACATGCCCGAGCTAGTGCGTCCGCCCGCCTTCGTGATAAAACTTTACTCACATCTGACTCGTAGACGTACGTGCATTGAAGCTCAGTATCTTACTCATCAGGATATATTGGTTCGTTGCAGATGTGGGTATCTATTATATTATATTTGAGTGTGCATGTGGGTGACGTTCAGCCATCTCTCCAGGTATCATCATGTTCAAGTTCGTAAATTGGGGAAGCTACGTATACATGCAAGCACTTGAGGGTACGTCGAATTGCTTTACGCCACCGCAGAACCCAATGCCCACCTCCACGATCAGTGGCCATGATACTGCGGATATTTGCAATGTATAATCAATCTAGAAGACTCTTATACGTTCTTCTCTTGCTATTCCTGCCCGTCGTTGTTGTTGAACTCGTCGGCGCCATATTCTACTTTGGCCCGCGGAACGGAATGTATGGTGCGTTTCTCACTTCGCCCCACTCTCTCTCAGGATCTCACCGGGGTGATTGCGTTAGCGAAGAATATACTACTTCCTGGTATGCAAGTCTGCACCGGCAAACTTTCATTAAGCCCCCTTCTATACGTCTACATTTTGATTCCCGGTATTGTGTTCGACGGCATCTTGGCCGCGTTTGCGATCATACGGTTGGTCCTGCATACGGCCGAGATGAAGCAATCCCTGGGTGGGAGCAAGATCAACATCTGCATGCGGATGCTCGCTCGGGATAGCGTCCTCTACTTTATTGGGTGCGTTTTGATGCCGGTTGGCTTGCGTTGTGACCGATGTGTCATTGTATATCAGTAATCTGACCTACCGGTTATTCAACCTTATTCCGGTGACCGACCTCTCGGTACGTGAATATTTCACTAAGTCGTTGTCTTTTCGCACAAGGACTCAGTCCAATCGTTCAACCCTTGGGTGTAGCCCATATACAAGACACTCGCCCAAGCATTTTGTTCGGTCGAGCCATTCGTACTCCCCGCACGGCTCATAATCGGCTTTCGCGAATATCACGCGCAAATAGTGACCGATTCCGATGCAGGGAGATCGATGGAGAGCATGGTGTTCCGGCCAGGAGATCCAGACGGAAATAACGACTGATTACTGAGGGGTTTTGTGTTAGGTACATGGTGAAGGTTGACGCGCATAAGACTGCATTGACCGACGTGGTTTATATCCGGCGTGCTTCGTGGATATCACCGTATATTATTCGGAAATGGAACCCCCGAGTATATCGTTCTCAAGATTCCTGCTCCTGAGTTTCACCTCGGCTTGCCTCATAGACCGGTCTGGTCACCAGACTAGTTTCACCTTCTCAACATCTTCAGTTACTGCCACACTCTTCACTATTTATCCTCGGTGTTCCATTACACTAGTACTTAGGTCTGTTCACTCAAGAGGCGGACTGGGTGGGACATTATCCTGAGTTGTGCAGCTCTCCCTTGTCTGCACCCTTCGCCGCGCTTAGATTGTGCCGAAAAACTTTCCAAACCAACTTCCACCGGATCGCCTTCAAGTTTCCGTACCACTGCAACGCATCCCCTTTCTGCCACGTCTCGCGAATCCAAAATTGGCGGATCTCACGCTTCAGCTCACAGAGAACGCTGGAGCGGCGGTGGCAAATTTCCACGCCGCATTGTGGCCATGCCGAGACTCGGACAATCTCAGGTCTCATCTGTCTAGCAGACCTTCGCCTGATGGAATGTCACCACATTGGTCTAAACGTCGACAGTGTCTCTCATCCATCTTGCTGGCTCGCGTCGCTTTGCTTTCTCAGAGTGCGCGATGCCGTAGTTGATCAGGTTTAAACCTTTGCCCTCGCCCGAACTTTCTTGGCTTCCGGGCCGCGATTTTGAAATTCATTCTCAATCTCTCCGGTCTTCCTGGTCCATAACCATATTGTCAGTCTTCGTCTTATCCGACTGCGACAGAATTCTTGTCTTTTCGTGGCCCTCCAAGAAGTCTGCGCGAGCAATTCTCTGAACAGCTCATTACTCCGTGTCCTCTTTGAGCCGGACAACGTGTTGGTGGGAGAATACCCCACGTACTATTCAAGTTCAA